>PVJS01023145.1:0-29881 GCA_004027185.1 Glis glis | reverse complement strand
CCGGGGATTGAACGCAGGGGCGTTCTACCTCCGCGCTATGCCCCTGGCCCTGTTTTTTTTATCGTTTATTTTGAAACCGAGTCTCACTAAGTTGCAGAGGGCCTCACTAAGGAGAGAGAGAGAGAGAGAGAGAGAGAGCTGAGGCTGCCCGCGAACCCAGATCCTCTGGTCTCCGCCTCCCAAAGTACTGGGATTACAAGTGTGCGCCACTACGCCCGGCTATGTGTTGTTTTTTCTTAAGACAACTTCTTTATCTATGTAGTTTAACTATAAAAAATAAAGGAGCTCTTATATTTGAGCAAATCAGTGTTGCCTGGTAAAGGGAGTCATTGAAGGCTAACATGTCTGTTGATAAACACATCACAGTATTAGTTAGATCCAAACAGCTTAGCCAAAGCAAAAGCGAGAGAGAATTTTAAGATAGAAAATACAATACCTATAGTGAAAATTGTATGTCAATTTGGAAGGAATAATAAAGACGACGCCAGGCATTAGAAAGAAGCTGGGTGGTGGCCTCGCCTGAGCCATTCTTTCTTCCAGCCTAAGAATGTCCCCCTTAATTACCCCAGTACATCTGTTGGAGTGTTAAATGGTTCTCTGACCTCTTCTGGAAATTTTCAGAGTCAAGGAGCTTCCTTCCTTGCAAACTGTCCTTTCTACGAGCGAGAAACTCTACTCATCAGAACCGTTTCCTCACCCTGCCACCAGATTCGCCTGCCTGTGTCATCTACCCAGCTCCAAACTCTGAAGTCACATGAGCTGCATCCCTTCTTTCTTCACTGTGACAGCCCTCTGAACACTCGAGGAAACTGGTCATGGTCCTTCTAGGCTTATCTCAACAACCTAAATATCTCCAGGTTTTAAAAGCACTCTTCCTGAGTGCTTGTTTCCTTGATTTTCAGTATCTTGAGCTTTGGTTTGTCAGCGTCCTCTTAGACACTGGAGCCAGCCACTCCCCCGCCACCATCACAGTCAAGTGTTACTCCTTCCTCTGTTCACCCACCTCAAGACTGTGCCATCTCTCGAGGGTTAGTCTTATCATGTGAATGTTTACAAAGGGGAGTTTAGCACTTTCTTCTCATTCTTTCTGAGCGTTGGCTGTATCTATCCTGTATATTTCTTTCTGTTTAATTCACAAGCACTAGTGAGCACCATGCTGGTTCAGGCTTAGTGTCGCCTCCTGGGGATGAAAGATGCATAAGACTCTGGCAGAAGGATTTTATGATGTCCTAGTGGGAATGGCAGACACATAAAACATAATTACAATATGATGTGTGAACCACACATGAACCCACTGCTCTAAGAACGTGGGATAGGGCAGGAACTGCCTGAGGAAACTGACAGTGGCTATTCAGTCATTCAAAAATAAGTATTGACCTAGAACCTTCTGTGTACACAGTACAATTGATACTCATTTACATTATGACTTACCCAAAATATCAGGTGTATATTTTTCTAGAATATATATATTCTACCTCTGAGCTATACCCCTAGATCTTTTTGTTTGTTTGTTTTTGTTTTGAAACAGGGTCTTGCCGGGCGTGGTGGTGCATGCTTGTAATCCCAGTACTTTGGGAGGCGGAGACCGGAGGATCCAGGTTCGCGGCCAGCCTCAGCTTTCTCTCTCGTGCTCTCTCTCTCTCTCTCTCTCTCTCTCTCTCTCTCTCCACTTAGTGAGGCCCTCTGCAACTTCATGAGACCCGGTTTCAAAATAAAGTATAAAAAATAGAGCGAGGGGTATAGCGCGGAGGTAGAACGCCCCTGGGTTCAATCCCCGGTACCACACACACACACAAAAAAAAACGAAACAGGGTCTTGCTAGGTTGCTGAGGTTCTCACTAAGTTGCTGAGGCTGGCCTCGAACTTGTGATCCTCCTGTCTCAGCCTCCCTATTTTTCTAGGTTATCTATGAGAGTTTAATGAAAAATTTTGTGACCTCCCCTGTTCCATTTCCTCAGTCTTTTAATCTGGGAATTCTGTCGGGAGATGGGGAGGTTAATATAGTGAATAACTATGAGTTCCTAAAGAATGTTAATTTCAAAGTGCCTAAAAACTATTTGTTTTATAATTTTCCCTGGAACATGGACAAAGAAGAAAAATCCATGTGATAATTTTACGGTTTCTAAAATATACTTTTCTCCTTTCTTTGGAATTTATTACTTCTTCCCTCTGTTGTAATTTTTCCGAGACTAATAGCGTTTTTTCTAATAACATGCTACAGTTTATTCAGGGCACTCCTTGTGATTTTGGGGGGATATGAAGACTTGAACTCAGAAAGGCACGGTGTTCTTTTACTATCTCTTACTTAAACCAAATTTTATTCCCTCTAACTTATGTTTGTTGTGATTTGAAATAAAATTCACTGATGGAGAAGATAGACTCAGAGTCCCTGTGAGGAATTCGGTACTCTGATCTCAGTTCTGACTCTATTGCGCCTTCATTCGGTGGATATTTATGAGAATGAGCTTCGTTCCGGGTACTGGGCTTTGAATAAAACTCAGTATCCTTCACTCTGCCGTCCCTGTCTCCCCACCATGAACACCTGGCTCGGGCTCTCATCATTTCGCACCCGGTCTTCCGCAGCAGCCTCTCCACTCATCTCTCTACCTCCAGCCTTATCCAGGCAGAAATTCTTACTCCCCTTCCTAAAACCTTCATCTACCTCTCACCTCCGGGTTAAACCCCAAATTCCCCAGCCATCAGCAAAGGGCTGCTCATACTCTGGTTCTTCCTCCTCTCCAGTTTCCTCTGTTACCACTAACTATTTTTTTAATGGTATTGGGGATTGAACCCAGGGGCATTCAACCTCCGAGCTACAACTACAGCCCGTTTTATTTTTTATTTTGCAACGGGGTCTCGCTAAGTTACTGAAGGTCTCACTACTTTGCTAAGGCAGGCCTCGAACCTGTGATCCTACTGTCTTAGCCTCCCAAGTACTGGGATTACAGGCGTGCACCACTGCCCCTGGCTTGTCGCCGCTAATTTTTGCTCAGCAACTCGAATTACTCTAAGTTCCCTTCATTCTCTGTGCCACATCTTCTCAGTGTCTGTACAACATTCCGTCCATTGAATACTTGGTGCATGCCAAGTACTGGGTTCCACATGATAGACACTGCCCTATCTGGAGTGCCTTCCTTGTCCCCATTCCCAGCTCCCAGCTCCCAGTCATTCTTCCAGTCCAAATGCATATATCACGATCCCTGGGAAATGTTCATTAACATCACCCACCCCCAAACCTGCCGCACATGCATCAAGATGGGAACCCCTCCCCCACTCCCGTGACACCCCATGGCTACCTCTTTCACCTCATTTACAGTGTCATACATGTGTCTTTCGCTCCAACACTAGCCCAGTCCATTAAAAATAGAATGAAAACCACATATGTAGTTTTAATTTTCTAATAGCCACAGTAAAAAAGGAAACAGGAAAATGAATTTTAATGTATTTTATTTAATCCACTATGTCCAGTATGTTGTCATTTTTACACGTGAACAATGTAAAAATTATCGAGACAGTTAACATCCCTTTCTTTGGACCTAGTCTTTGAAATCGGATGTGTTTTGAATAGTACCTGTCAAGTGCTCAAGAGCCACGTGAGACTTGGTGGCCACCATATTGGACAGTGCAGGTCTAGACTGTGACTCAGCGAGGACATAAGACATACTATGTGCCTGGCACGTAGTAGATACTCATGAAGTGTGGAAGTAGAAGGGGGAAGTCTGCAAATAACCTTGTATGTATTGTAAGAATCACATTTGTTAGAGGGCTTTTCTCTTGTGCATCTCTTTATACTCACTCTCCCTATACTGCCCGGGCACTTTTGTTTCAAGAGGGGTAGGTTTGTTGCAACAGAAATGCAAAGTATAAAAAGGAATTCATATTTGGCTTTCTGTAATTCAAAGCCAGGCTTTATTTTTAAGAAAAAAAGGGGGACAGATTTAAGTTCCTATTGATATATAAAAATTTAGACCTCTCTCAAGGCTAGCAAGTACAGTAAAATATGCCTATATTGCTCAACATGTACAAGACAGCCCTCAAGATCTCACCTGTCTCCAGCAAAAGTAAAAGGGATTTTGGCATAGTATATATACCTGTGTGTATAATATATTTAGGATATAATAAGGAATGAGAAAAATAAGTATCACCATGCAAGGTGGTCAAATGATTTAAATGAAACCGAGGCCTGATCACAGGGTATTTAAATGACAGATGGTATGCTACAGAGGAGAGGACAAAGACCATCATTTCTTAAAAATTAAACTTAAACGCCTGGTGTGGTGGCACACACCTATCATCCCAGTACTTGGGAGGCTGAGATAGGAAGATTGCAGGTTCAAGGCCAGCCTCAGCAACTTAGGGAGGCCCTGTTTCAAAATAAGAAATAAAAAGGGCTGGGGGTATAGCTCAGGGGTGCAATGCCCCTGAGTTCAATCCCTAGTACCACAAAATAAATAAATAACCTTAAAAATGATAGCCTGCACTAATTACAGTCTGAGACTCTGCCCATCTATGGAAGAGGCCCTTTAACATGTGAGTTCTTTCTCCACATCTGACCTCTTTCAAAATGTTCCAACACTGAAAAAAAAAAACAGAGCAGAATGCTATGTAGGGAGAGGATCCGTGGTTCCTGAGTGAAGACAAAGGGCTGGTTTGTTGCTTTTTAGTTACTAGAAAAGATCGTTATGGCCAGGTGGGGTGCGCACGGTGAAAGAGGGCACCTGAACAAACAAGGATTGAATTAGAGAATGCCAGCAAGTCTGAGCGGGGCTGTGTTCCCGAGGCAGGCTCCGCAGCTCCCTGCCCCGCCGGGCGCCCTCCCCTTATCTCCATCGCTGCATGAGAGGCAGACCTCTTGAAAGCCCCAAATCGGATTTTTTTTCTACATCCTTAATTGGCACAGTACTAAATTTGACTAATTACATTCAATAGGTAATTTTTGATGGTGGAATGAAGCCAGCATTCCTCAAACCATCCAAATGGCCCTGTGTGGAGGAAACACTCCACAGACGCTGTAGGGCACTGACCTCGGAGACATGGGGGTCGGCCTCTAGATTCAGGCTGACGGTCCCTGTAGGAGAACGCAGATTCCAGGTAAATTAGAAGATGTAATGTGAGGTGCCATCTGTGAAATCAAAACCTGAACACCTTGTTTAAAGTCTTGGCCGTCTCTTGGCTTTTAAATCACAAATACAAAGGAGAGGCATTTGGCACAGCATTGGGGATAATGCTACGGCTCCCTTTGCCTCCCCTTGTGATCTCATTATGTATATCATATGCTGACTACTGCATCCTCCATTGTTAACTCAGGCATCGCACAGACTGGCAGCTTGAGGTATACGTGGACCGCACATACTCAGTACTACTCAGTACTGGCAAGTTGAGGTCACCATCTTCCCCACTGTGTATTATTTCCCCTAACAAAGGTTTCACGATCCGACTCAAATACCTGGGTTCTCAAGACTCCGTACCTATCAAAATGCTCTCAAGAAATTATCTGAAACTTTTACATAAAACAAGTAGAGAAAACTACCCCCATCCAAGGCTCGGCTCCTAGACTCGGTAACTGAGGCTTCCATGGTGTGTGCGTTTATTTCTAATGTGACAAGGAGTCTTACTGTCTGTCTTTTGCATGGGATTCAGGATGGATCAACTCAGGAGGAAGAATTATGACAGACAGTGAACAATGAGCTATTATTTCTAAGAACTAAAAATAAGATGGGTTCTTTGGGGGAGGCCCTAAAGGCTTGTGTTCTTCCTGATAAGGTATACAAGGTAACAGTTAAGTTCTGGGTTTGGGTGGAGGGTGGGGTGGGGACAAATGGATATTGGCGAACCTCGCTGTTGACTCCCTCAGGCAGGAGGGGAACCGTTAGTTGCAGGTTATATTAGAGGCAGGTCCAAAGTGCATGTGGGTTCTGGAACATGGCTTGGGCTCCCAGGAAGGCAGGTTCTCCAACTTCCACCCTGGGAGTTGGAGCAAGGCCAGCTTCATGTAAAGGGAGCGGAGTTACCACAGGGAACTTCATTTCAAAACACCCCTCCATTCCAGGCAGAAAGGGGGAAGGTGAGACCTGACTCCCACAGAGAAGACTAATGTCGGGCAGCAAAGTGGCCCCGTGACCAGCAGCAGCGCTGTGGGGCAGTGATGTTCAGAAGACTCAGTAGGCTACTTTAAAGTAGTTATTTTTAAATATACTTTTATAGCTGGGCGTGGTGGCACACGCTTGTAATCCCAGTACTTGGGAGGCGGAGGATCCAGGTTCACAGCCAGCCTCAGCTACTTAGTGAGGCCCTCCGCAACATCGTGAGACCCGGTTTCAAAATAAAGGATAAAAAATGGGGCCGGGGGTGTAGCGCGGAGGTAGAACGCCCCTGGGTTCAATCCCCAGTACCACAAAAAAAAATAAAAAATAAAAAATAAATAAATATACTTTTATTGGTGTGTTGTAACTATATGTCATACTGAGGTATGGAGTGATAGGAACATACATGCAACCAACACTTGGTGTGTTTCCCTCTAGATCCCATCCCACCCCCTCCCCTTCCTCATACTTGTCATTGAGATTGGTATTGATAATTTCATATATGTACACAGCATTAAACTGTTATCTTCATTATGTCTCCTTCCCCCCTTCTCCCTCCCCTAAACTCCCTTCATCACTCCATGGAGTCTCTACTTCCTTATCTGAGGTCTCTTTTGTTACCCAATTTCTCTCTACCTTGCACATATGAGAGAAAACATAGAACTATTTCTGGTATTTTATATATGAAAATTTCACATCACTGAAAGAAAGACAGCGGTGAGGGCTTCGCCCTGCTCAGGAACTAGAAGTCTGGCAAACCTCTCGTTGAACTGTTGAAGTCACCAGGGGTTCTCCAGTGATCCAAGGGAAGGGAAAGGAACACCAGAGACCAATGAATAACAGTGAGCGCAAGAGCTAGTACTGGCCCGGTTTCACTGGAGAAGACAAAGTGTGGTATTTCCTTGACCCTGACGTGTCAGGGAGTGATGCATACCGATGGCCCTACTAACAGCACTGATGGACATAGTCTCACACTGCTTCTGTGGCATTCCAGCCTCTCCACATGCAGCTCCAAATCCTTCCTCATTGTCTCATTTCCTGTCATTTATCAATTAATCACTTCATCATTTCTCAAACTGATGTATTCATTCATCCACCCAACAAATACACTAGGCCCTGCGCGTGGTCTGGCAAGACACAGAAGAGGTCATGAACCCAAGAAAGCCCTGCAACTCTAAAGAAACTAAGGGAAGCAATTCCCCCAAAGAGGAAGTCTTAGCTGCAGTTATCAAAGTCATTTGACCTTACAGATGCTGTTTGGAGAGTGCTAGAGACTGAATGTTTTTGTCGCCTTCCCTTCCCAGTTCATATATTGAAATCTAGTCCCTGTGTGATGGCACTAGGAGGAGGAACCTGTGGGAAACGAGGTCATGAGGGTGGAGCCCTGATGAATGGAATTAGCATCCTTGTAAGAGTGGCTCCAGAGAGATTGCTCACCCCTCTGCCATGTGAAGACAGGTGATAGACAGCTGTCTATGAGCCAGAAGGCAGCCCCAACCCAACACTGAATCTCCCAGTGCCCCGATGTTGGGTTTCCAGCCTCCAGAATGTGAGAACTAAATTTTTGTTCATAAACCACCCAGTCTAAGGTATTTTGTTATAGCAGCTCAAATAGACTAAGACCAATTCAAGGGTGCAAGTGACTGGCAGAAGTTTTGAAGACCTATTTGTGTTCAACTTATTGACACAGTCTTGTTTGTTTAAACTGTCAGATAATGCAAAATAAGTCCTAGTCAGGTATTATGGTTCCTTTTTTGTAGACACAGTGGCTAAAAGGCTACCTAATCTGAAGTAGGATTATTCAAATCCCCTTTTCCAGTCCATCGCATCCCTAGTTATGAAGCGTGCAATGCCTGAAACACACGTCATGGGAGAGGTGATTTGGCAAAAATAGGGCATTGTTGGGCAGCATATGGGTGATAATTTGAGAAAAGCTGAATGTAGCCATGTCAACCTGATAGTTGTTTTCTTACAACATAGGTGCCAAAGAAGGAAAGAATAATAAATTGGGATAATTGATTCAGTTAGAATAAAAACTACATGAGAAAACCAAAGGACCGCCGGGCGTGGTGGCACATGTTTGTAATCCCAGTACTTGGGAGGCTGAGACCGGAGGATCCGGGTTCGCAGTCAGCCTCAGGTACTTAGTGAGGCCTCCGCAACTTAGTGAGACTCTGTTTTAAAATAAAGAATAAAAAAATAGGGCTGGGGGTATAGCTTGGAGGTAGAACGCCCCTGGGTTCAATCCTCGGAACCACAAAAAAAAAAAAAAGAAAGAAAAGAAGAAAACCAAAGGACAGAAACCTTGATTTTCCCAAAGAGGTAAAACCTGGGTGGGCAAAGGGAACCATTTGCCAAAAGGTAGAGAGAAACCTGGGGAGGTGCTGGGTACCTCTAACATCAGTATCTCTAGTCGTAGACAAGTGTCCTCCTGTTGACAAGAGTAGATTAACAGATTACTTTGAGAAATAGAAGCGCAATCCATTGTGTCTTAATTTAAATTCTGTTATTTCTATGTAGTCATTTTAATTTGTTTCCTACAGTTTTTCTTTTTTCTATAGTGGATTTAATATGTCTGTCATGAGGTTTGTTATGTGGATGGTGGTAACTGGATGATATGGAAACTTATCTGGCATGATAAATTGCATTCTGAAACATAGACCATCCTCTCTTTGTGGCATTCTGTTTGTGACTTAACTACTGTCTACTTAAGCTGATTTTACCATTCCTAGAGTTTATGGGGAAGAATATTGTAATCTCAGACTCAGTCCAGACAAAATGTTTTTTTAACTCCTACTGTATTGGTTGACTTAAGGTTTTTACCTTGAGTTTGCTGCTTTGGGGCTATGTTTTATGTAGTAAGGGTCCCACCATGACTTTTGGAATGTTTGGAATATTATTATTACTTTTTCTATTTTTCTGAGGAATGAGAACTGAATTTGAATCCCAGTTCCTCCAATTAGCAGTAGACACACAGTCTGGCAAAGGCGCGTGGCCTCTCAAAGCCTTCCTGTCGCGAGGCCAGGATGTCCACATGGGGATGAGCCCAACTTCACCTGTTAGCGTGTTGTGAAGTTGAAGTCAGATCAAGCTTAGAAAGTTCAAGCATGCAGTAACTCCTCAAAAATATTAGTTGTTTTTTTAAATTATTATTCTCAGAGCACTTCTTTTTATTTTTGGTACTGGGGATTGAACCCAGGAGCATTCTATCTCCAGGCTACACCCCCAGCCCTATTTCTTATTCTTTATTTTGAAACAGGGTCTCGCTAAGTTTCGGAGGCCTCACTAAGTAGCTGAGGCTGGCCGTGAACCCGGATCCTCCGGTCTCAGCCTCCCAAGTACTGGGATTACAAGCATGCGCCACCATGCCTGGCTCTCAGAGCACTTCTTAAGGAGACATTTTGTTTTAATTGCGGTAAAAAACACATAATGTAAAATCTTAGTCATTTCTAACACTGCCGTTCAGTAGTGTTAAGTGCATGTACACTGTTGTGTAACCAGCCTGCAGAACTCTTTGCATCTCACAGAACTGAAAGTCGTATCCATTAAACACTAAGTCCCCCTTCTCCCCTACCTCCCTAGTCCATGGCAACCACCATTACATTTTCTGTCTCTGTGAATTTGCCTCTTCTAGTTATCTCCTGTGAGTAGAATCATATAGGATTCGTCTTTTTGCGACTGGCTTATTTCACTGCATGTAAATGTCCTCAAGATTCATCCATGTTGCAGCATGTGTCAATTTTTTTTCCTTTTGAAGGATGAATAGCATTCCACAATATGTATGTGCCGCATTTTATTTACCCGTTCATCTGTTGATGGAAATTTGTGTTGCTCTCACTTGAGTTGGCTGTTATGAATAACGCTGCCACGAACATGGGTGTATAAATATTCTGAGACCCTTCTTTCAATTCTTTTGGATATATACGCAGAAATGGGATAGCTGGGTCATACGGTAATTCTATTTATTCATTTATTATTTATTTATTTACTTTTTGCTAGGGATTGAAGCCAGGGCAGTCTACCTCTGAGCTACACCCCCACCCCTATTTTATTTTTTATTTGGAAACAGGGTCTCCCTAAATTGATGAGGCTGACCTTGAACCTGCAGCCTCCCAAGTACTGGAATTATAGTCATATGCCACCACCTGGCCTGCATTTAGTTTTTTGAGGTACTGCCACACCATTCTCCATAGTGGCTACGCCACTTTACTTTCCTAGTAATAATGCACAGGGACTCAAATTTCTCCACATCCTCTCTAACACTTTTTCCTTTCTTTTTTTCTAATAGTATTTATCCTAATAGGTGTGACTGAGGAGATATTTTGAGAGTTGATATGAATAATTTTCACTCTTAGCCTGTAAGCCTAAGATGGCCCTCTGGCCCAACTCTCCAACCTCTTTTCTTATTAACTTTGACCACTAGTGTTCTTGGGAAAAAATGTCCTCTAATCATGTGTGAACCCCAAAGACACAGTATTTCTGTTTAGTCCTTCTCTTAGCACACCTAGCCACAATCTTATATACATTTACACACTGAGGGTCAGTCTTCTTTCTTTTCCAGCATGAATTTCCTATCTTTATATTTTAATGTAATTGAGTCCCAGTTGGAAAAATTCTCAAGTAATAAGTCAAATGTCATTCCTACTTTTCCAGAGCTATGATTAAATTATGTGATAGAATTTCTCATATCTTCCTCATCACTTAATCTCATTCATATTTTCCTTCTCTCTGTGCTGGATTCTGGATCATTCTTCAGATATAACTTCCAGTTCATCAGTTCTTTCTTCAAACTATGTTGAATTTGTTCTTAGTCCATTTTGTTTCTAATTTCAATTGTTAAATTTCATTTATTCTTGAATCTTGCTTCTTTTTCTAATATATTTGGACTTTTAAGAAATATTTCTGGTTCCCTGTACATATTATCAAACTTCTTTTATTTATTGAAGCATATTAAATATAGCTATCTTAGAATCTATGTCTAATAATTCCATTATCCAGTATCCCGTGGGGGTCTATTTCTGCTATCTGTTGTTTCTACAAATTGTTTTTTATGACTCCTTATTTCCTTGTGTATTTCTAAATTGCTTACTTTCCTTGGAACTTTATGTATGGGAATTCTTTAAACCTAGGACAAAAATGTCTCCTTCCTTCCTTCCTTCCTTCCTTCCTTCCTTCCTTCCTTCCTCCCCCCCTCCCTCCCTCCCTTCCTTTCTTCCTTCCTTCCCCCTTCCTTCCCTTCTTCCCTCCCTATCTTCCTCCCTCCCTCCCTCCTTCCTTTTTGCACTGGGGATTGAACTTGGGGGGTGTTCTACCTCCAAGCTACACCCCCATCCCTTTTACTGTGAAACAGTCTCGCTCAGTTGCTGAGACTGGCCTCAAACCTGTCATACTTCTGTCTCAGTCTCCTAAGTACTGGGATTACAGGCATGCACCACCACGCCTGGCTGAAAATGTGTTCTTTTGGGGATGTTTTACATTAGTTTCTATCAGAAGCATTACCTGAGGGCCCACTAGTCAGTCTCAGTGGAGGAACTATTGTCAGATGGTCCATCTGGGGGCAGTCTCCAGGTTTCTCAGCTACACCCTGTGTGGCCATAAAAACCAAAGCTGAAGTTCAAGGAGTTTAGCAGGTACCCCCAAAGAGAACATCAACTGTGGGGCTCCAGCTAACTCTTGAGTTCTCTCATTCGTGTTTCAGCACAAGAATTATTTACTCTCCTACTAATTTATCAATACATTTAAGGTGTTTCCTTATTTTATCCAGAATATATGAGCTATTTCCAGCAGGAATTGAAAACAGGTTAGTTTCCAACCAATAAGTATAGGTTGGTCCCTATACCTATTCTCCATATTACTAGAAACAGAGTCCCTGCCCCATATTTTTAGCAATTCCACCTGTTGTTTCAAATTTGGTAGAATTTGGATCTTGTATTAAAAACTCGATCCAATAAACATCAAGAAAACATACTTAAGCAAACAACTAAGTTATGCCTGTTATAAAATTATACTTTCTATGCCCCTGAGATAACTCTGTAATCACTGTACTCTAATGGGGAAACCACACTGCCCTTGCTCAGGGGGTGACTTCAGGCACATTCCTTGAGGTTCACATTGTCCTGGCCACTGTCATTCTATAAAGTCTGTAAAACCCTGAGCCTCTGAGAGTGTCCAGAACTGCACCTCAGAGGGAGGGGATCCTCCCGAGAAGGGCAGGTGGGAAGTGGGTAGGGATGAGGATGACAGTGATGCCTGGAATCTCAGGTTTACAGATCTCCCACCAACTGAAGAAAGCTGTCTGCCTTTCAGGGCTCACATAATTATCATGCCCACCTGGATAAATGTCCCAGGCTTAAGGTCATTTGTGCCATCTAACGTGATGGTACCTCATCATATCCAAAGGTCCCAGGGATTAGGGCAGGGCTTTTTTGGGTGGGGGAAGATAATTTTATAATTTCTGTTTGCTGTATCATTGCTTGCAAAGAGAAAGTGGAAGAAGAAATGAGAGTTTTTCATGAAAATATGATTTTTATCGTGGGGTCATTATCAACCTCTCAGGATTATTGTCAGATGTGTGTGGTTTTAAGTATAAGAAAATGCACTATAGCCGGGCGTGGTGGCGCACGCTTGTAATCCCAGTACTTGGGAGGCTTAGACCAGAGGATCCGGGTTCGCGGCCAGCCTCAGCTACTTAGTGAGGCCCTCCTGCAACTTAGTGAGACCCTGTTTCAAAAAAAATAAAGAATAAAAAAAATAGGGCTGCGAGTGTAGCTCGGAGGTAGAATGCCCCTGGGGTTCAATCCCCAGTACCACACACCAGAAAAAAAGAAAAGAAAAGAAAATGCCCTGTAACTAGAAAGCCCTTCAGGAGTGACATCCGTCACAGAGAGAGTGGGTGGTGGGAAGAAGCCCAGATGCAGATATGGAGTCTGAAGCTGATGTCAGGGAGGTCGGTGGCTTCAAACATCCCTTTCCTTTGAGTTTTTATTAACTGCTGCCACTAGGTGTCACTTACCCACCTGGAGGGAAGATACACTCTGAGGCTGCTCCCCTGTTGCTGGGGGCTGCTCTGGATTGAGGCCTGAGCCGCCCTGAGCTGTGGATTCCAGAATGTGCAGCTTCTCCTCACGGGGGTGGGGGTGGGGGGTGTTCAGGAGCCTGGAGCCACCTCGGGGAGTCCAGCTCTTCCAAAGGTGTGAGCTGCAGGGTTGTCTCGGGAAGGGGCTTGTCCTCAGTGCAGTTGGGGTTGTGGAGAGGACCTGGAGGCCTAACTTGGGATTTGCACCTCACCATGACACCCTGGCCCTGTGCGTTTTGGAGGGGAAGTGAAATGTTTCCCTGTCCTGGCAGCTTGGAGTCGGGGTGGCTGGTACAAGCCAAAGTGAAAACCACAATGGTAAGATTAACATCACGCCTGCTTTCAGGTCCAGGAGTCCTGCTGGAATTTTTTGTTGCACAGGCCACTGTGAGACGTGGCTCTCAGGACCTGGGCCATGTGTCCTGTTGTCCTTCACTGGGTCAAACACAGAACTTTAGATGCAGTCAGGAACCTGGCACAAGGGGACAGAGCCGCTGCGGGAGGTCTGAGTCCTGGACAGTGGCTGGTGGCTAAGATAATATAAACGACTTGCACAAGACAGTTCATGTCAAGAACTCACTCCCGAAGGATGCAGGATGCAGACTTGGAAGGAAATTACGTGTCTAAATGTACACTGATAGCCGGGCGTGGTGGCACACGCTTGTAATCCCAGTACTTTGGGAGGCGGAGACCGGAGGATCCAGGTTCGCGGCCAGCCTCAGCTCTCTCTCTCTCTCTCTCTCTGTCTCTCTCTCTCTCTCCTTAGTGAGGCCCTCCGCAACTTTGTGAGACCCGGTTTCAAAATAAAGGATAAAAAATAGGGCTGGGGGCGTAGCGCGGAGGTAGAACGCCCCTGCGTTCAATCCCCGGTACCGCAAAAAAATAAAAAATAAAAAATAAAAAAAATAAATGTACACTGATGATGGTAGCTGAGCTACCATGTGAGGGGGTGCATGCTTCAGCACTAGACCCTCCTTGTCAGAAGTCTCTAGAAGTAACTGCAAGTCGCTTTACAAACCGAGTCCCTAAGGAAAACGTAAGCTTCTCAAATCAAAAGGTTTATTTCATTAATTCATATGTTCTCTGTACGAAAACCGCTGAAGTCTCAACAAGTTAATAGTATACGGGATGTTTCACTATTTTTAAAAGCACAGAGAAAAATGTAAAGGATGAATTATAAGTGAAGTGATTCTTGTTTCTTTCCTTGGTTTATAACAAAGTTGGTCTTAAGAATTATTCAGAGAACCTAAGGGCTGCAACTTTTCATTAGAATATGAGGAAATAATAGGAAAGTAAATGTTTGCTTGTTTTCAGTCTACCCAAGCAGTTAAAGCAATAACTGAATTGAATAGCCAGGGCTAAAGAATACATAAAATGGGTTGCAGGTGTGTCCCGGGCATCTGAAGGGTGGTGAGCCCCCCTCAGGCCCCAGGCCCTTCCCCAGGCTGTTCTGTTCTCTGGAAATATCTGTTCCTTGGGCATGCACCTATTTCTCTTTCCTGGTGAATCTTAGTTACATCCAGAACATATACTCCTGACGTGTAAAACTCCATCATCTGTGGGTGCATCCCTCCCTCTCTTTCTTTTTCTTGTTCTCTCTCTCTCTCTCTCTCTCTCTCTCTCTCTCTCTCTCTCTTGTGGTACTGGGAATTGAACCCAGGGTGCTACCACTGAACTATATCCCCAGCCCTTTTTATTTTGTGAGGCTGGCCTCGAACTTGCGATCCTCCTGCTTCAACCTCCCCAGTGGCTGGGATTACAGGTGCCACAATGCCCAGCTACCTATGCCTTTCTTTAACATAGTTTATTATCAGACCCTGTCCCCAGACAGCCTGTGTCTGCTGAGCCAGGACCAGCAGGGGTGGGTGTGTTTTTAATTAGAAGTGTTTGGGGATGAGAGAGCTTTCCGGTGTTGCACAGGGGTGACAGTGATGGGTGGCATTTTCCAGGGAAGTCTTCACTTTCACCTTTGAGTCTTTCTTCAATTACCCAGTTCAGAGGCAGCACTGGGTTTCCAAAGCCTTAGTTTCCCACTAGTAAATGGATCTAATTTTTTTTATCCCCTCTTAAAACTCCTAAAGAATATTATAAATCTGGGAAGAGATCACATGTAGTCATGTGCGTTAAACTATAATGCATTGTCTTGTACCAGATATTATTGCTAATGCAAGTATAGCTTATATTGCAGCTTTCATTTTTCCTTGAAATTACCTTGTCATATTCTGATAAAGATTTAGTTTTAGGCCGGGCGTGGTGGCGCACGCTTGTAATCCCAGTACTTTGGGAGGCGGAGACCGGAGGATCCGGGTTCGCGGCCGGCCAGCCTCAGCTCGTGCACGCGCGCACGCTCGCGCTCGCTCTCTCTCTCTCTCTCTCTCTCTCTCTCTCTCTCTCTACTTAGTGAGGCACTCTGCAACTTCGTGAGACCCGGTCTCAAAATAAAGTATAAAAATAGGGCCGGGGGCGTAGCGTGGTGGTAGAACGCCCCTGTGTTCAATCCCCGGTACCGCAAAAAAAAAAAAAAAAAAGAATTAGTTTTAGAGTCTTTTATAAATATCTAGTTATGTTTTGCTTCCCAGCAGAAATTTTCTGAGTTTTGTGTTTCCCATGGTGGGGGGCGGTATGTACCAGTAAAACCTGCCCCGGAGAACTCTTTGCTTGTCTCTAAGGTAGCGTTTCATCAGCAATCTCTACTCCCCGGAGTGTGCTGGCATCCTCACTCAGCCTGGTATGTGGGAGCATTTTGACATAAATTCTTAATCATGTAAAATAAATTCTTTTAAGAGCAGAGGCCAGGGAAAAATATGCTTCCTGGCCTGAACCAATTACCTTATTTGTGCATGATGAACGTTTCTCCCTTGTAGGTCCCTTTGTCTCCCAGAATATTCGAGAATGTGGGTTGAATTTTGAGAACACAGTAGACCAAATCTCATCGCCTGAACATCCGTGAGTGCCCTGGTAGCTCCAGGACAGAGTGGCCTAGTTGCATAGACAGCTTGCTGAGTGGCTCCACCCGGCAGCAAGAGGAAAGATCAAGTGTCACTTCAGCAGGCCAGGATGCCCTCCACTCGTGAAACCGCCCAAACCCATGTAGTAACAAGACAAAAAATGACCACCAGTTAAGATGGGTCACCTTTCTTAAACTCAGCCAAACCTTCTTTTTTTTTTAAGGAAGAAATGAAATTTGTAGTCTCTCAAAAAAGAGATGTTCTCTACTCCCAGAATATTCAGGGCTTAATCTATGTATAAGACACATCTTTTAGCTGGCAGTGATGCATCAAAAAACCATTTTTCTGGGTTAGTGTTTTCCTTTTCTTCCCAATAAAACTTTTGAGCTATAACTTTTGTTCTGATTATTGATTTCTCAGGTTTTATAGCCTACCAGTGTTTTTATTTAGCCTTCTTAAAGTGCTATGAAGTGACTCAGTTCCTGCTTAAATTTCCCTATACTAACATTTCCCTATACTAACATCCTGTATTAATCCTAAAGTTCAATTCTGTGTGTGCATGTTGTGCTACTGGGGTTTGAGCCCAGGAGCACTCTACCACTGAGCTACGTCCCCAGCCCTTTATATTTTGAGACAAGTTCTTGCTAAATTGCTGAGGCTAGCCATGAATTTGCAATCCTCCTGCCTCAGCTTCCTGAGTCACTGGGATTACAGATGTGTACCATTATGCCCATCCCCTAAGGCCCAAAATTATGTACTTCAGTAAAATCAACATGCAGAGTATTTATTTATTTATTTATTTATTGTGGTACTGGGGATTGAACTCAGGGGCATTCTACCTCGTAGCTACACCCCCAGCCTTATTTTATTGTTTATTTTGAAATAGGGTCTCACTAAGTTGCAGAGGGCCTCCGTAAGTTGCTGAGGCTGGCCGCAAACCTGCAATCCTCCTGTCTCAGCCTCCCAAATTCTGGGATTACAAGTGTGCGCCACTGTGTCCAGCTCAGAGTATTTATTTAAAACAAAAATTTTCCTCTTTCAAATACTTAGAATCTTATTTATACTTAGTATAAAGCTGCTTTTAAAATAGAATCATGAGCTGGGTGTGGTGGCGCACGCTTGTAATCCCAGTACTTTGGGAGGCAGAGACCAGAGGATCCGGGTTCGCGGCCAGCCTCAGCGCTCTCTGTCTCTCTCTCTCTCTCTCTCTTTCTCTCTCTCTCTCCCTCTCTCCCTGTCTCTCTCTCTCTCTCTCTACTTACTGAGGCCCTCCGCAACTTCGTGAGACCCAGTTTCAAAATAAAGTATAAAAAATAGGGCCGGGGGTATAGCGCGGAGGTAGAACGCCCCTGAGTTCAATCCCCGGTACTGCAAAAAAAAAAAAAAATAGAATCATGGAATTGCCCCAAATGAATCTTTAAATATAGATAAATATGTGTGAATGTGATTTCTACTTTGATATTGACATAAGGTCACTTGTTCTGTCCTTATCACCTTCCCCCCAATGAATCAGTCTCTTAAACGTTTCTACTGTGTCCTTGCCCTGGCAGCCTGAGTCAGCCTGCATCACATCTGTGGAGGAACGTCTTGCCTGGGGCCCACCGGCAGGTGTAGCCCTGGGAATTACATGAAGCGTGTATGCCTCTCTATCAAATTCAGTTTATTTAATGTCAGGACGCTCCTAGTTTGTAAGAAATGACATATAATATTTTTATATTTCGTTATGTTGCAAGCTCTTGAAGGTAGGAATTATTTTATACCTCTTTGGTTTTCCATTATTTAATAAATATGCCTTAATGGTATATAGTAACTTACACCATATACCATCACTAAATTACTATTTCTTCTAACTTTGTCACTCCTCTCTTGATTAAATGTATTCATTCCTCTTGGGCTGATGTAATAGCTTCTTCAGGATCTTTTTATTTAAATTTCTTTGAAGAAGCCAGGTGTGGTGATGCACACCTGTAATCTTAATACTTGGGATGCTAAGACAGGAGGAACACAGGTTTGGAACCAGCATGCAGTAGCTTAGTGAGACCCTTTTTCAAAATAAAAAAAATAAATACTTGAGAAACTGATACAGGAGGATTGCAAGTTCAAGGCCAGTCTCAGCAACTTAGTGAGACCCTGTTCAAAATAAAAAATAAAAAGGGCTGGGGGTGAAGCTCAGAGGTAGAATGCTCCTGTGTTCAATCCCTAGTGTCAAAAAATAAAAATAAAAATAAAATAGGGCTGGGAGTATAACTCAGAGGTAGAGCATCCCTGGGTTCAACATTCAGTACCACAAAAATAAATGAACAAACAAACAAAACAAAGCATTGAAGAGCTTGGAATAGAGATTTTCAACCTATTAGACCCAGCTCCCCTTTTATGACATTTCATATTTCATTTATTGAAACAAAAATGAAAATTCAAAGATATATAATTCACCTTTAAAATATATATAATTAACTTTTAAAAAATCTATATGTAACACCTATCTGTAGTATAATAAAGAAAGGTAAGCACAGTGATCCGTGGTGAACGACTCTGCACATCAACACATCCGCGCTCTGGCACCGTGACCTGAGAAGACTTTCTGACATACACAGGTGTGTGCAGCTCTTGCAGAACCATCATGAACTGCTCTCCCTGACTCCTGGCAGCCTGACACAGTGTGGTCCAGAGATGACATTGCCTTTAGCCTTATGATTTCCAAATTGGTGGTCAATTATTATTAAAGCTCTAGACAGAACAGAGTCTGGTCTCTTCCCAACTTACCGACTAGTTGCATTCCATGAAAATTTAGAAGATATTAAACCTGTGAAAAATAGTTTTGTTTATATGTGAAACAGATTTTAGGCTTAGATGAGTTTTTTCTAAAAACATGAGTTTTTCATCTGTAAGGATGTCAGGGGGTGGCATTTGAAAGTCAGGTGGGACACAGAACAGTGCAGGATTGTGCAGGAGAGCTCCATACTTTGCAGGGCATGGAGCAGTTCTGCCTCCTGCCCATGAAATGTCAGGAGTTCCCACGCCCATCACTGGATCACCAAAAACATCTCACAAAGCTTGAAAAAGCACAATTCTAGAACATTTAGGATGCCTGGTAATAACTTTGTTCTACTTTATTAAAGAGTACAATTATTATAGAAGTCTACATGATAGCTACCCACCATCATAGTGAGTGATGACCACTGTCTTGCTACTAAACTGCAGGCCTATTGAGGGCCAGAACCACACCTTACAGTGCCCAAAGAGTCCAATATAGTACCAGGCAATTCACTGGTGCTCAGTAGCTATCTATTGAATGAGTAAAGACTCAGGGCTGGGCATTGCAGCACAGGTCGGTAATCCCAGTACTTGAGAGTCTGAGATAAGAGAATTGCAGGTTCAAGAGGAGCCTCCACAATTTAGCAAGACTCTCAACAACCTAGTGAGACCCAACCTTGTTACAAAATAAAAAATAAAAAGGGCTGGGTATGTAACTCAGAGGTAGAACGCCCCTGGGTTCAAGCTCCAGTACCACACACACACACACACAAAATAAAAAATAAAAAACAAATAAATAAATAAATAAATAAAAAGTAAAGACTCAGGAACATTGACCTATTTATAGAGGAATTGATATCACTTTCATTAGTAATGCATACCACTTTTATCAAATTTTATTATTAAGAGGTTACATTTAGCTATAAAATGCTGAAGTATACAAATTTAGAAAAATAGCCAGTGATCTGTGCCTAGTGGGAACAGGTTTTATTTGTGTGTTGAATTGTTTATTATTGCTAGCAACATTTATAGACTGCGGCTTTTTCCTGTTTTTAAAAAATTGTCTCCCATTATAATAAAGCTAACGAGTACATCTTGGGTACAGTACTGCAGAGAAAAACAACAAAATAATCTGTACCCCCAAGGACACTATTATCCATTTGGAGAGATGGACTGCACATCTAGAACCATTAAAGCTAATAACCAAGTGCCATGTGGAACAACAAGGTCATTAAACATAGTAAGAGACCGGGGAAGGAAGAGGTTCTGAGACATCGGGACAGTCAGAAGGCTCCGGAAACAACAGGACTAGAACACCACATTACACGATGGAGGCAATTTGAGTGAATTGATAAGAGGACCACATCCCAGACAAAGGGGAAAAATCTAACAGAGGTTTAGAGGTGGCAGTTAACATGATAGTGGAGAAAGCAGGCATGGGGCAGTGGCCAGGGATGAAGGTGGGGAGAGGAGGAAGAGATTGCTGTTGAGAAAAATCTAAGGAAAGTTGGTTGGCTGAGTAAGGACCAAACTGAAAGATTATTTCTTCTTGACCGGAATTACTTTAAAAGATCTAGATGTTAATTGTATGTTACATTTTAAAGAAATAGTCTCTTCAGAGGTTTGTTTGTTAACTCACTTGGGTCAGTATAAATGAAATGTTCATGGTCATATTTTTGGGTTGAATACTTAGTAGTCATGTTAGGCAAGTATACAAAAGCAAGCATTAAGGAAGAAAAAATGTAATCTTTTGATATGGCTTGGTGTTATTATTTTATCATTCTTACTGTTACATTTTATGACTCTTTATTGCTTTCGTTCCACTAACTAGTGTCAGAATAGATGAGAACAAATAGAACAAATAGAGGGACACTGTGTGCCAGGTGAACTCGAGTTGGACTCAAGAGTCACAAGCTGGGCATGGTGGCACACACCTGTAATATCAGTACTTAGAAGCCTGGGGCAGGAGGATCTCAGGTTCGAGGCCAACCTCAGCAATTTATCAGATAGCAACTTATTGAAACCTTGTTTCAAAATGAAAAAAATAAAAAAAGGGCTGGGGGTGTAGCTCAGGGGTAGAATGCTTCTCGGTTGAATCCCTAGTACCAAAAAAAAAAAAAAAAGAGAGAGTCACTTACAGCTATGCCACATTAGTCAATAACTTGACTCTGATGAACTTCAGTTTTCCCATCTTCAAAATGGGCATAATATCTTATTCATAAACACATCCACAGGTGTGTGAATTAAGTGCAATAATAGATATAAAATAGTCCATTATGTGGCACCAAGAAGGCATTTAATGGATGTCTTTTATTGGATTAAAGTAATGCATTTGTCCCAGGAAATGTTCAGGACTGAACATTTTGTGCTATGTTAAGCAAGTACACAAAAGCAGAATTAAGGAAGAAAAAATGTAATCTTTTTTTTGTGTGTGGTACCGGGGATTGAACCCAGGGGCGTTCTACCTCCGCGCTACACCCCTGGCCCTATTTTTTTATACTTTATTTTGAAACCGGGTCACACGAAGTTGCGGAGGGCCTTACTAGGTAGAGAGAGAGAGAGAGAGAGAGAGAGCGCGAGCTGAGGCTGGCCGCAAACCGGGATCCTCCGGTCTCTGCCTCCCAAAGTACTGGGATTACAAGCATGCGCCACCACGTCCGGCAAATGTAATCTTTTGATATGGATTTGTTTTATTATTTTATCATTCTACTGTTACATTTTATGACTTAATTGCTTTCGTTCCACTAACTAGTGTCAGAATAGATGAGAACATACAGCGGGAGGCTGTGTGCCAGGGGAACTCGAGTTGGACTCAAGACACAAGACTGAACATTTTGTGTTCAGTCGTGGAACTGTTAAAACTCATACAAATTCCAACTCATCAGGCAAGCAAGTGTTGATTATGAGTGCCCTTGAATTATCTAAACTTGTTTCTTTATCTATAAAATAAGAATACCATACCAAATTCATGGTGTTATGATTAGGCAACATGGTTCTATCTTTGCTCCAGTCTAAAGTGGTGTGTTATTAATTCTCATTTTTATACGGGCAGAAACTGAAGTGCAGGGTAGGTAGGTGACTTGCTGAGGGCTTCCAGTTGGTGGTGAGGGTGGACTTGAACACAGATCCTCCTAAATCAAATCAAATGTGTCTCCACCATGCCCATGCTTCTCTAGGCCCTTTCCTTCAACTACTCCTTGTAAATGATGCATACAAGAGTTAGGGAACCACTGGGCAAAACAGTGAACAATTGCTTGAGAATAGAGTCTCAGTGGATAGTACCAGTCCTGCCTAGAGCTGCCTGTCCAATGATGAAGAGACACAGGAAACAGATACACTGTCCCTAGCAACTCCCTCTTGTATTTAATGCATTTCTCTCAGTGCCTTCCTGCTCACACCAATAGCTGCAGGAGTTGGGTCAAATCCTAATTTGACTATTGGGATTTATTCAACAAAGTCTACCTTTTAGTATCGACCATTACTTCCTGGGATTGTAAACACATTGTATTTATCGTCACCTACTTCATAGCCAATCTTTTTAAATTTTATTTTATTTTTGTGGTACTGGGAATTGAACCCAGGGGCATTCTACCTCCGAGCTACATCTCCAGCCCTATTTTATTTCTCTTTTGAAACAGGGTTTTGCTAGGTTGATGAGAGTCTCACTACTTGCTGAGGCTGTCCTCAAACCTGAGATCCTCCTGTCTTAGCCCCCCAAGTAATGGAATTACAGGTGTGTGCCACCATGTGCGGTCTTTAAAATTTTTTTATACTTTTATTGGTGTATTATAGTGTTATAGATAGCCCAGTTTTTAAATCTGGTTGTCATCCAGTGTTAATAGCATCTTTGGTTCCACTCAGAACAATAGTCTTCCCTAGGAAGATAAATATTTTGGAGATACAGCTAGAATAGGAAGAAAGGTACCGCAAACCTAGACATATGTTGGGATGCAAAAGTTGCCATCTTGGATCCGTGTGTATTATCGTTCTTGGCGCATGCCAGAATTTTAGCAGTTGGAAATAAAGTTTATGGGAGCAGGCAAATGTTAAACATCTGCCCAAGTGAATTATGAAACAAAAGTTGTATTTACGGAAAATGTTTGTGCTTTTCAGTTACCTAAATGTTGTCATGCTGGGTCTTCCTGAGCTATGTGAAAAACCTAACATCCTGACATTGACATTGGGACTCACATTCTTGCATGGAGTGGAAGTAGGAGGGTGTCCTGTCTCCCTTACTCTTTTGCATTCAAGGACATGCCTATTTTTTTTAAATCTCTCTAAGGTTGTCCGGTGATTTCTTCTTTTTTTTATATAGTTTAATTACCATGAGAAAGTATATAGGTTCATCTGCTGGTGCAGGGTCTGTGCCAAAAGAGCCTTTGGATAACAACAGCTATATTCATGAGATTCCTGTGCATTTCGCTCTGTTCTTTGAGCATTGGCTTCTTTTAAGATCTATGGGCAGCCACAGGCACAGCGAGAATCAGGCACAGCCAGGATTTGCCATCTGCCGCTCTTCTCGGGAGTATAAGAAGATGGTGATAATTTTTAATATTATTAATTATTCATCATCAGACATTTATTAAGATCCCACAGTCTTCTGCTCTTGGAACTCATGCTGTAAATTAAAGAAGGATAAGAAACCAAACTGGAACCAGAAGAAAGGTCTATCTCCTTTAAAAAAAAATGAAAAGAGCTGGCTTTTAAGAAAACAATTTATGCTAAACATTACTTAAAATTTATTTTCTCTCTTGTGTTAGGAGATGCTGTGAGTGGATAATACATTCAGATTGAAGAAATGCAAAATATAAATACCCAATATAAGTGATATTTTGCCTAGGATCCTTAGATGAGAATAGATATTTAATGTGTACCTTTTCTGTGTGAAATACCTACTTTATTCATCAGCAGAAGTAAAATCAGATTAATACAATTTCAAGTTTGCAAAGGAACTTGAAGTAGACTAGCCGTATTCCCTTTGCAAGGGGCTTCTCAACACCCTCTTCCCAGCGGACATGAGCAGCAACTGCTTACGCACCTCCACAACCAGGAACTCACTTCTTGCAAAGGAAATGAGTCCACTCAGCATACCTACTGAGCATCTACTTTGCGCCTACTCTTGGGGAGCTTACCTCTAGCCAGAGGCAGACACTAAACAATAAGCTCAACAAGTAAATGATAATACATCAGCGTTCATCCCATGTTCAGATTCCTCTTTTTGTCACAAGGTTTCCCTTTCATTTCCTCCCACATAATGACGATTTAGGTGTTTTAAGGAAGCGTGTGTTGCCCTCCAAGTCACCTCACTTTCAAGCTGCACACTCCTGGTCACCTAGGCAGCTGCTCGTGTGCATGAGTTTGCTAGGGATGCTGTAACAAAGGACCACAGACTGGGGGGCGTAAACAACAGACATCATTTCCTCCCAGTTCTGGAGGTTGGAAGTTCAAGATGAAGGTGCCTGCAGAGGTGGTTTCTCCTGGGCCCCTTCCTGTAGCTGGCAGGCAGCCGCCTTCTCCCCCTGTCCTTACATGGTCTTCTCTCTGTATGGGTCTTTGTCCTAATCTCCTTTATGAGGACTCAAGGTGGATTGGGTCAGGGCCCACCCATTTCACTTCATTTTAACTTAAGCAATGGAGCCACCATGTGACACAGCTACACCACTCCTGGGTATCTTTCCAAAGGAATTAAAGTCAGAATACTATAGTGATACATCCATATCTGTGTTTATAGCAGAATTCACAATAGCCAAATTATGGAACCAACCTAGGTGTCTGTCAACAGAAGAATGGAAAAAGAAAATGTGCTATATGCACACAGTGGAATTTTACTCAGCCATAATGGAACTAGAGACTGTTAAGCTAAGTGAGATCAGCCAGTCTCAGAAAATCAAGGGTTGTATGTTTTCTCTCCTATGTGGAAGCCAGAGAGAAAATAGGAAATGAAGGGGACTTCAGATAAATGAGGAGAGGGACTAGTAGAATAGTGGAAGGGGATTGGGAGGGGGAGGTGGGGAGGGGGAAGGAGAACTGATGAAGGAAACAGTTCAAAGAAACCGTTCAAATTGTGCTTTGTCCATGCATGAAGGTATCATTTTAACTAACCATCTCCGTGAAGGCCCTGGCTCCAAATGCAGGCACACTCTGAGATCTGGGGGTTGGGACTTCAGCATACGGTTTTGAGGGGACAAATTCAGCCCATAGCACCTGTCCCTCTTCAGTTGGAGTGTGTAGAAGCAGCAGGCTAGCTCCATGGGCGGAACCAGGCAGGACAGTCCCATCCCACGTTCCAGGCACCTGGATCTCTGAGCCCCAGCATTGTTGACTGACATTGAACTTGCAGTCAACAAGAAGCCGTAAGATTTTAAACCACTTGTCTTTAGCCATGTCTTCCCCCATCCTTTGCATCATTCATTCATTCATTCAGTTATTCACTCACTGTGTCCTGAGCACCTGCTTCATGGCAGGCATGGACACCTGGGATACATCAGGGAACCAAGTAGACATTGTCCCTGCCTCTTTAGGAGCTTAAAATATATCAAGGTTGTCAATAAACAAGTGAACAAACAAATATATAATTGCATGTCCCATAGTGAGTGAACATATAGGCAATATAAGAGGCATCCTGCTTTTGATAGTTTTTCTTTGGGGGAGTGGCCAAAGTACAGAATTTAGCATTTTTCTTGAAGCAAAGTATTTGTTTATATATTTGGCCTATTGTTCTACCCTGCCCCAACTATTTAAAGGAGAAATCCTGAAGGTTATTTATTTATTTATTGTGGTACTGGGGATTGAATCCAGGAGTATTATACCACTGAACTATTCCCCCAAGCTCCTTCCTTCCTTCCTTTTTTTTTAAAATTTGAAACCGAGTCTCACTAAGTGTCCTTGAACCTGTGATCCTCCTGTCTCAGCCTCCCAAAGCACTGGGTTTATAACCGTGTGCCACTATGCCCAGCCAAGGTCATTAGTTATATCCAATGCCCCTTCACCTTTGCTTTACATATGTATATGTGATACATATGACACCTCTGGCTTCATCCAAGCCATTAATTAAAATATCTAGCAGATCAGAACAGTACCACTGCTGTCGTAGGACTAACACTAATACCCATTAGCTGTGCATAGCTGAAGGTTTGGCCGTCCTATGTAAAGCGGGACTCTAATTAGGAATATTAACACGGTTTCAGCTGCCCACTGCCAAGCTTTCTGTATCAGTAGCTGAGTCTTGAATGTTTCCTTGGTTGTGTCACGTTTATCACAAAAGGCCTTTTAAGTTGTCTGCCTGATGATTCCGAAAAGGTCAAATCCATTTAAAGCATTTTCACTTGTCAGGTGGGGGAAATGAAAGTTGTTTTCAATCTAACCAGAAAGAGCACCATTTGCAAAACAGAATGCCTACATTCTACATTTTCAAAAGGACCCAAAGGGAACAATGTCCACCAGCTCCTTTTTTTTGGTACTGGGGATTGAACCCAGGGGTGTTCTACTTCTGAGCTACATCTCCAGCCCTATTTTATTTTGAAACAGGGCCTCGAACCTGAAATTCTCCTGTGTCAGCCTCCCAAGTACTGGGATTACAGGCATGTGCCACCACACCCAGCTCACCAGCTCCTTTTAAACAACCCCAAGCTGCCCACACAGTCCCACTCCAGTGACCTGAAGTGACCTGGGTTCAGAGCTAGGACTTTCCCCCAGCCCCATGGTGCTTGCTTTCTTCCTGTCTTGTGCATCCTTGGTTTTAACAGCAAGTTCTATGCTCACTCCCCAGGTTCAGCCTGGTCTCCCACACAGATAGACCCCCCCACATTTGTTTATGCCATTGCACCCAGTGTTTGGATAAAAGTAACCCCAGATCACTGGCTGCCAGTCCATGGAACTGACTCTTATTAATTGGGATTGAGGATGTTTAATCAAATTCAGAAAAGAGGAGGTTGAGCAGATCATTCAGCAGTCACTTCAGCCTTAACCATCCCAGGATCACTACCCAGAGGCCGTATCAGTGGAGAGTGGAGAAAAGGAAGTGCTTTTGCACAGACAGACCCGACCTTTAATCATAGCCCGTCACAGTTGGTGAGCAGAGAGGTACTATGCTAGGCATTTGTTTATGTAGATAATACTTGACATTAGTTTACATGCCAACCTGGCACGTTATATAACATTACCCAGTAGACATAGAGAAGTAAATTAAATTGCAACAAAATTCATTCATTCCTTTATTCATTCACTCAACCTTCCTTGAATACATGTTACATTCCAGGCATTGTTCTGGGAACTAGAATTATCAGAATTATTAGCAGAAAATGAAACAGGCAATGCCTCTGTCCTTGCAGAGCTTTTATTCTGGTGAGGGTGGAAGACAGACTATGAATGTATAAATATTTATGAGTCAGAGAGTAAAATGTGATTTGAGTAAAATAAAGCAAGGGAAGAGGTTACAGGGACAGAGGAATGAAAATTTATGTCTGATGGTCAGGGAAGATCATGTTGATAGGCAGAGACCTGAAGAAAGAGAAAGAGTAAATCGCATGGGTGTCTGGGGAGAGGGAGTTCAGGCAGAAGGAGAAGCAAGTGCAAAAACCCTGGGCTCAGCTCATTTGAGGACTAGCAAGGAGGCCAAGTGGCTTGCCTGGAGTCAGTGCTTATTACTGGTATTTCAAAAAAATCTGTTTTTTTAGCCAGGCGTGGTGGCGCACGCTTGTAATCCCAGTACTTGGGAGGCTGAGACCGGAGGATCCGGGTTCGCGGCCAGCCTCAGCTACTTAGTGAGGCCTCTGCAACTTAGTGAGACCCTGTTTCAAAAAATAAAGAATAAAAAATAGGGCTGGGGGTATAGCTCAGAGGTAGAACACTCCTGGGTTCAATCCCCAGTACCACAAAAAATAAAAATCTGTTATTTTCTAGATTTGCCCTATTTTGTTAACTAAAAGTACACGATAGAAGAGTGTTTTTTATTCTACCAAGTCTTTGTTCTTAATTGGCTAAGGAGGTGTGTGTGTGTGTATAGGTATGGGCTTGTTTTATGAAATAAGGAGAGAAGTTGAGACAAACATGTTTCAACGCTTGAATGTGACCGTGTGGGAGTTAGTAGTCTACCTGATATAAACCCCCTTTGTAGTCTATTATGCGATCTGTTTTTAGCAATCGACCCTATCAGTGCTTTTATTTTCATCCTCCAAGCAAAACACAGGAGTTGAGCAAGGGCCAACATAGTTTGAAATCTAAATAAGAACTCTAATTCTTCACAGACGTCCCCATACCTACATACATCTACCCCATGGTGGCCCATTATTTAATAGGCAAAAGCTAGGACGGGGTTGCTGCCTGAGGGCAGCCCTATTTTCAGGCATAGTTGGCCTGCCCTGAGCTCCTTTGTGCCCACTTCTGGGCACTGTGCATCCTGACAAAGGTCAAGAACTTTTTCCATCACAAAGCAAATACTTCTGTGCTTCAAGTGTTTACCTGTGTCCGGTCCTACAAGGCAGCTGAGTCAGGAGCAAAGGGTGCAGACCATGCCAGGCTCAGCTTGTGAGGTCCCAGCAGGGCCATGGCTGTCTACCAACCCACCAGTTACCACACGGGACACTACAAACTTGCAGTTCAAGAAGAGCAACCACCCAGGGCAAATTAATAAAACTGTAACTGCTTCACAGATTTTTCTAATCATAAATACCCCCAATATATGGCTTCCATTGGTCCTTAAAGAAAAGTTTGAAAAAACAGGAATCATCTTTGAACTCATCCTTTGACCATAACCACCTTATTTAAATGCCTCAGTTTCTCCATCTTTATAATTCAAAGACATTGTAAACCTTCATGAAATGTGAAGGTGTCTTAATTAATTAGTTCCTTTTTGGAAAAGAAAGCATCAAAGTAAGACATCATTCTCTTTCTTGGTGGTTAGAGCTGCTTCTTTGTGACCCATACGGTATGCAAAATGTTCCAGTAAAATAAGTTTTGCACTTGACAGGTGTTTGGAGAACACTATATGACTTCATGGGTCTCATCCTGTATCTGCCTCTTGATTTTCTAAGGGTTGAACATATGGCATTTAAGAAAAGTTTACAGTAGTGGCAGAAGACTTCAAAATCAATCTCTAGAATTTACATCTCTCAAATTGATATTTTAATAAAACAAGATATTCCCTGTTGTCATGTGATTTTTAGTCTTTGGTTTGTATGAAACAATTCGTTATTCTCCTTTCTATTGTTTCTGCACATTTTTACAGACAATCACTTGCCAGACGCACACTTAAAAGAATATATTTTATATATTTTATGCATTGAAGGGGATGCTCTCATACCCTTTGTTTCTGGTTTCACCCACAGAAATAAACGTCATGCTTAAATTATTATTAGCTATTTATTTAGACAGGACGTTTTAGAATCTCTTATGAGCCAGGCACTACTCTAGATGCTGGTAATTCAGAAACCAGAGGCACAGCCTTCTACTTCCTTGATGGAGCTCACAATTTAGTGGGGAGACAGACAAATAACTGATAATTACAAGACCAGGTAACTAGTCCTTCTGGAGCTCAGGAGAAGCGCATTTCCCTTCACCTGGGGAGATCAGTGAGAGCTTCTCAGAGGAATGGGTGAAGGTTGGAGGTGGAATAAAGAGGGAAGAGAAAATAGACTGCACAGTGCAAGTCATAACAGTACAGTGCAGCACAGTGTTTTAGGGGACTTGCAGACGGTTCCCTGTGGCTGAAGCACAGGGTGGCATGAGGGTAGAGAAGTAGGAAGGGACCTTGTATGACACTCAGTGGTCAGGCTTCATCCCAAGTGACAGGCAATCACTGGACAATCTGGCAGCATTGTGGAGGACCAAGAGACCAAAGAGAAGACCATTGCATTGACCAAGAAGAGCGGCAAGTCCCTTAGTCAGTGAGGGCAGGGATGAGGATGAGAAGACAGATATGAGGAATGTTTAAGATCGAGAATCTGAAGCCGGGCGTGGTGGCGCACGCTTGTAATCCCAGTACTTTGGGAGGCGGAGACCGGAGGATCCGGGTTCGCGGCCAG
>PVJS01023144.1:0-29881 GCA_004027185.1 Glis glis | reverse complement strand
CCCTGAGCATCTGCACCTGCACACTGCAGACCTGTGAGCGGCCCCCTGAGCATCTGCACCTGCACACTGCAGACCTGTGAGCGGCCCCCTGAGCATCTGCACCTGCACACTGCAGACCTGTGAGCGGCCCCCTGAGCATCTGCACTTCTCCCTCGCTTTTGTGTCTTTTCCCTGGTGTTCTGGTCAGCATTTTTGCAGCTATAATCTAAAGGACTGACCATGTAACTTAGAGGAAAAAAGATTTATTTCCTTAGAGCTTCGGGTGTGAGGGTGGGGACCGTGGAGTTCAGGGCATGGCGGTGGGAGGCAGAGAAAGGAAGAGCACATGGGCTGTGCTCTTCACATCATGGAGGCTAGAAGCAAGACAGAGAGAGAGAGAGAGAGAGAGAGAGCGAGAGCGCAGGGGGTGGAGGAACCATTTATATAATCCCCAAGGCTGCACTCCCAGGGACCCACCTCCAGCCACACCTTGCTGTCCTGAGTCACCACTCAGGTCATGCTGCGATTCCAACCCTCATGACTCAATGACCTCAGCTCCAAACATTAATAAGTGAGATCTTTAGGGGACATTTCATATCTAGCTATAACTCCTGGGGGAGGAAGCCAGGCTGTGTGAGAGCCCAGGTGTGGCTCCCTTGGTTTAGAGAGGCCTTGGTGCAGCCTCGGTGGGGACCAGGTGGGACTGCCCTCCTTCCCCACAGCCACAGTGGCGCTTCCTTGGATCCTAAGTACCTTTGCCTTCATGTACACCCTCCTTAATAAAAAAAATTAAAAATTATGTCTAGTGGTACATGAATAGAAACATGAATGTATTGATGTGGTATATTAAAACATTTTCTTCTACCCCAAAGTTCAATTGAAACATTTGCATGGCTCTGGGCACTGTGCCTCACTGCCGCGTCTCATGGAGGAAGTGGGCCAGCCTTCCCCTCCCCGTGCAGCCCCTCTCCCCTGCCCTCTCCTGTACCATGTCACTGCTCTCTCATGGTGTCCCCTGTGCAAGCCATGCTCCTCCTGCAAACTGTCCTCTCTGTGCCCCGGGCAAGCCCCATGGATGCTCCTGTGACTCTGAGCTGCCCCTCTTCTGTCCTTCATTGAGGAGAGACCTACCTTGCAAGAAGGGACGTCTTCCCTGGAAGCCCATGGAGCCATCACCCCACCTGGCTTCCACCTTGCCTTTGAAAGCAGGCCCTGAAAGGTCCTCTCTCCCATTTCCTGAAAGCTGTAGACTGTGATGGCAGAGTGGAGAGATGGCTTCCCTTGGGGCTGCTGCCAGAGGCTCCCCATCTTGGTAAGGCCCGGGTACCACAGAATCAGACTCCCCCAGGCAGGTTATGATCCTCCGCTTGCCCAGCTAGGATGCAACTTTTTATCAAGCGGCTGCTCTGTGCCATACCCATTGTTAGATGTTTCACAAGGGCCACCTGGCTCTGTCCTCTTAAAACTTAGAGGGTCAGAAAGACCAAAAAAAAAAAAAGCCAATAAATGATTATAAGCAATGGGAGGTTTTTGATAAGGAATTGGCATTTCATAGAAACCAAAGCAAGAAGTACAGTCTGAGCCGGACGTGATGGTGCATGCTTGTAATCCCAGTACTTGGGAGGCTGAGACAAGAGGATTGGAAGTTGAGGCCAACCTGGACCACCGAGTGAGACCCTGTTTCAAAATAAAAAGGGCTGGGGGTGTGGCTCAGTGGTAGAGCACCCCTGGGTTCAATCCCCTGTACTACACACACACACACACACACACAAAGTGTAGTCTGGTTGCACAAGGGAGAAATGTCATAGAAAATCATTGAAGGAAGACCAGGCTCCTTCCTCTCTGTCCAGAGCCCCAGGTTTTGCCATGATACCTCCTCTCTCTTTCTCTTCCTGATCCTCTGAGCAGATGGTCAAATGATGCTCACCCCAAAATGGTGGCCTTAACTCTATGCCTTGGTGACCTCACAACTCATCCCATCTCCCTGGGGACCTGGATGCCCAGGAGAGGAGCTGAGTGGCCCGGTGGGCGCAGCACCCTGCTCCAAGCCCCCGTGGCTGGGCGCTGGGCTCACAGGGTGAGAGCTGCCTCTTGGGGCTGTGACTGGGACAGGCTCCCTGACAAGGGCATGCGGGGTGGGACGACAGCGGTGGCACTGTCCTCTTGCCTTAGGGACTAATCCAGGGTCTGTAGGGTGGTGGGTGCCCACCTCAGATGCACATAGATGAGGAAATTTGTTTAATTGATAAATTGTCATCAGATTGTACATTTTTAATCTTCTGTCTGTGTCATCCTCATATGATAGTTTTTAAAAATAGGAGCACCATAATGTTAGAATTCAATTAAAATAATTATTTTCATTAATTAATTACAGGTAATTAATCAAAGTACATTGTCTTAATTTTTCTCGTTTTACCACAACTAAGACTTTGGTCTTGCATCTGAAACTAGTCTGTGGGTTCACCTTGGGGACCCATGCCATTAGGAGTCCTGGAGGTCACTGGGCAATAATGACAGAACACAGATGACAGGAAGAACTGACCTGTGTCCAGAGCCAGCCAAGGCTGGGGTTCAGGGAGGAGACGTGATCCAGTCTGTGACTTAGAGACATAGCCCTTTGGCAATGTGGAGATTGAACTCAACATTTGCAAATTAGAAATCTGTGCTGGCGCTTTTAAATAGAGCAAATGTTTAGACTATACAGATAGACTCAAATTGACTGATTTCCGAAGACATGCCTATTTGAAAGCTGCAGCCAACCTCCCACCTTCTGCAAGCCCTCCCTGGGGCTTGAATGGAGTGCTGTCCACTACCCACCTCTGAGTCCAAGGGCTGGGGTAGCCATGAGAATGACCTTGGCTTTGCACGGTGATTGCTTTCTTGGAGAAGACTGATGGCTTTTAGCATAACTTCTGCTTTCCACAAGAGTCCTGTGATTCATAGAATGTTTTGTTTGTAAAGCCCTTCCATGGGCACTGTTGAGTTTGGCAGCTCTGTGGGTAGGTGGGCAGGGCCTGATGGCCCAAAACGACAAATGAGGAAGAAAGCTCGGACTGCATGGGGAACTTGCCCAGGCTCACACTGCTCCTACGGGATACATTAGTAATGAGGACCAGGGCTTTCCACTGCTGAGTGAACCGCCGCTGACATCACGTGACGCGTGTGTCCCTCTAATGATGCGCTTAGCACATGCGCAGAGGTGGGGGAGTTTCCCGGCCTTGGCTCTGTTGTTTCTCCTGAGGTCTAGCTGTGTAGTTTCCCGGGGTTGCTCTAGCAGTACCACAATCTAGGAGGCTTAAAACAACAGAAATGGACCAGGCATGTTGGCACACGACTGTAATCCTCGAACTCGGGAGGCTGAGACAGGAGGATCATGGGTTCAACACCAGCCTCAGCAACTTTTAGAGAGACCCTGTTTCAAAATAAATAAATAAATAAATAAAAAGGGCTGGGGGTGTAGCTCGGAGGTAGAATGCCCCTGGGTTCCATCCTCAGTACCAAAACAAAACAAGCAAACAAACAAAACAGAAATCCACTGCCTTGAAGTTTTGAAAGTCAGAAGTCCAGAGCCCGGGCGTGGACAGGCCCGTGCCCTCTGCAGGTTCCTCCCTGGCCACTCCTAGTTCACGGCCAACGCTGCAGTCTTGGCGTTCCTTGGCTGGTGGAGGCATCCGCCCAGTCCCTGCCTTCTCACTCATGGGATGTCCTCCAAATGTCTGTGTCCAGCTGTCCCTCTCCTTTGTCTCATAAAGACACCAGTCATATGGGACTAGGGCCCCCAATCCAACATGAGCTCATCTTGACCACACCTGTAGAGATGCTCTTTCCACCTAAGTCAGTCACAGGTCCCTGCAGACTTGAACATACCTTTGGGTGGGACACAGTTTTACCTGTTACATGGAGAGACTGCCAGGGGATCCTCGTGGACCAGGCCCTCAGCCAGAAGGTTCTGTGAGTGGTCAGCTCTGTCCTGCCCATGGGGGGTCTCACTGTCCCCTGCTCAGGTCAACACAGCTCATGCCCTGGGTGGGCCCCGTGGCCACAGTCCCTCTGCCGGGACAGGTATGGAGTCCATGGCTGCCAGCTTGGAGCCCACGGGGACAGGTTGTGCGGCCCTGACATCTGTTTGTGTTGCTGCCAGTGCCCGGGCACAGTGAGTGGGTGGTAGCTGGGGCACAGTGCGCACTGGGAAGCAGGGCTGCTCTCGCCTGTGTCCCCTGCCTCGGGGCTCCTGGCAGCACCCTGTGCTTTATCAGTCAAGGTGCCATTCCCACCTCGGGGTGGCCAGGGGGCAGCTGTGTTTGGGGAAGCGGCTGGAGCTCGGCTGTTCCATCTGATTCAGTTTTTCTTCCCCACTAGGTGACAGGCATCTCTAGAGCAGGGCCACTGGCCGCGTCCATTTCCCTCCAGCTCTGTTTCAGGCACGTGGGAACAGTCGCGTGTCTGCACCTTCAGTCACCACGTGGCTGCAGCCTAGGGACCGTGCGAGAGTCCCCTGGGCAAGTCTCTTTGCTCTCTGAGCACCCTGCAGGGCTCAGTGAGATGATGCTTTATTAAAACTGTGCTGCCAACAAATGTCAGCCGTTCTCATTATAATCCGGGAGGAGCTTGGCTGAGAAACAGAGTCAAAGATGGCGCCACCACCTGTCTGCTGCAGGGATGGGTGGCCGTGTGGCCCCCATGGGAACTGCACGGAGGAAATGCTGGTGGATTTGGACAAGGAGTATTCCCTCAGAAAACTTGCTGCACTTGCAAGGGAGGTGCCATGTTCTCTGTCCCTCCAGGCTGTGGTGACCATGGCCCGCGAGCTGGGGAAGTTTTCTCATCAGAGGGCACCAGGGAGAGGGAACAGGGACCCTCTAGGGTTTTGTGAGGGGCCTTCTGCTAAGGACTAGAGGAAACCCATGTGGGAGGTGTGAAAGGGACAACGGACAGGCTGGAGGCAGCGGGGAACCTGGGTAAGAGGGGTCTATCCTGTGGGCAGCACAGGAGGCAGCCTGAGACAGACAGCTGTGGAGGGCTGGAGTTAAGGAGCCAGGAGCAACCTGGCTGAAAGCTTCATCTGCCTGTCCCTTTAAGGAAAAGTTCAGTGCAGATGGAATCCAGGGTGGCACAGGCCAGCTAACTCCGTACAGTTCTGAGGGTCTGAATCTGTCCTCACTTCCTGTATGTGGCCCTGATTCCCAGAGCTGCCTGGATGCCCCCTGAGGGCAGTGGCTGCTTCTGAAAGACCACAGGAGTCCCTCCAGCAACCAGCAGAGTTCCAGGGTATAGTAGGTGCTCGGTTAACAAGAAAAGAAGCTGAGGCAGGAGGATCACAGGTTCAAGGACAGCCTCAGCAATGTAGTGAGACTCTCAGCAACCTAGTGTGACCCTGTTTCAAACAAAAAATAAAAGGGCTGGAGGTGCAGCTTGGATGTAGAATGCCCCTGGGTTCAATCCCCAGTAAAACACATACACACACACACACACACACACACACACACACATACACACACACACACGAAAGAAAAGAGGAGCTTTACTCCCAGAACAGCTTTCTCAAGCGCTGGAGTTCTCAACCCAGCTATGTATGAGAATAGTCTTCTGGGGGTGTTTGCAAATGCTAATGCCTGGACCCTCGCTCTGTATTGGGGTGCAGCTGGTCTTCAGGGATCTGGGCACCAGTAGCTTTGAAAGCTCCCCACTGATGGCTCACCTAAGGTTAAGGCTCACTGCCAGGCTGGGAGCATGGTGACCCTGCTTGGGCACTTGTCCTCCATTACTGGGACGGTTTCATCATTTGCAAATGGCCCAAGGCTCAGCCTTGCAGAGAGCAGCATGTGGTGGTTCCAGCGAGGGCCGGCCAGGCACACAGAGACACCCTGGCTACCAGTCCGTCAAAGCGGCACAGCTTCCTCTTGTGCTCAGGGAAGCCAGTAGATTTCCAGAAGAGAAAAGCAGGGCCCGCGGGTGGGATCAGCCGAGTGGGGTTAGCCCTGAGCCCTGGTTTAAGGTGTGCTCTTCAGGTCCGGCGGGATGTTGAGGGTGTTTGAGAAGAAAATACGCATCTCCTTGGACTATTTCCCCTTTTGGTAAAAAATGCCATTTTGTCAGAAATGCCTCTCCTTGGGGACGAGGCTGTGCAGTTGGTGTTGACGAGTTTCACTGAACACACTACGTGCCAGCTGTGCAAGGGCTTGGGGACCCCTAAATGAATTGGACAAATGAGACAGAGTCATGCCCTGTTGAGCCCAGCATGTTGGGGGGCCGCCTCCCAGCACCTTCCCCAGGCAGCCTGGGTGCAGGAGGCGGCGGCGGGCAGCGAGAGCTTCATCCCTGAGGACCGGAGTTTCAGATCCTGCAGGGAAGCAGGGTGCGCAGGGCCACTGGCAATCGCTGCACTCATCGAAACATTTTTTTTCTTGTCCCCAGTCAACTGAGAAGAGAGATCTGGAACCAGGCCCGTGACCTTCTGCAGGTGCTGAGCTGTGGGTCTATAGATTGTTAGGTTTTTACATAAAACACAAAGTCCCTAAGGCCGTGCCTGAGAGAACAAGGCTCCCCACACGTTGACCTGCTTCTCTTTACACATTGCGGAGCTTCTCTCTGGCAGAGCCCGCCAGCCTCACCGCAGGCTCCGGTGGGACGGGGTGGGGTGGCGTGTGGTGGGGGTGGACAGGCAGTTACAGGGAAGGGTGGCATACAGAGCCCTCAGGGTCCTTGGCCACCGCAGGGTTTCATCTGTGTAGTTCACACATATGTATCAGAGCGATGTCATTCGTTGGAGTTTGCCCCTGCCGCTCGTGTCTGCAGAGCACCCCATTTCTGGTGGCACTGGGTGGGCACCAAGGGCACAGAGAGGGACCAGGCAGGGACTCAAGCCAGACTGCCAGCATCCAGAGAATGGGGACAAACGCTCTCCAAGCATTTGTGCAGGAAGTGTGGAACCCACCTTGAAAGGCGTCCTGGGGAGGGGCCTCTGAGCTGCTCTTTGACGAGGGCGACCCAGGCAGCAAGAACAGGTTTGTGTCTGAGCCTGGGGGGAGAGTGCTAGGCGAGGCCAGCGGGGGACCGACCGGGAGTCAGATCAGGGATTGAGACATGGAGTCACATGCAGGCTTGATTCGGACCCTATGCTAACTCACAATCCAAAGAGAGCTTGTCCCAGGAAAGCCTGCCTCTGCATTTGTGTGTGTGTGTGTGTGTGTGTGTGTGTGTGTGTGTGTGTGTGTGTGTGTGTTGGGGATGGAGAGTTATGAAGCAAGGCAGACCAGATTCCTGGCAGTCATATTCCTGGGATGGTCATATCACCCTTGCCCTACAAGGCTCCCAGTACATAATCATACCAAGTTCCAGCGGTCACGCACAACTTTTCTACCAGCTGGGCATCTTACCAGTGATCCAAAGCCCTTCCAAGATGCCGACAGGAGCTTTCAGAGCCCCGGATCCTCCTGGCAAAGTTTTCCAGAACCTTCTCTCACCACTAGCACACCGAGCCCCAGACCTTCAGAACTTCTTTGGGGTCAGTTTCTCCTTCCTCTGAGCTGAGGCAGGCGCTGTTCCTCCCTCAGAATAGAGTCCTGCTTCTGCTCCTCGCACCTCGGCTCCGCCGCCCCCTTCTCTCCGGCTGACCTCGGGCTGTCTTGCCACAGGCCAATGCTCCCGGGCCTCTGGGCTCCTGTAGCACACAGCGCCTGCCCATCATGGAGTCCCCCTCTGTGTGGCCTTTTCCTTGGTAAGTTCCTTGTGGGCCACACCATGCCTTGTGCACCTGTTGAATCCCCAGCACCTGGCATGGTACCTAATCCCAGGTTGGCACTTGGTAAAATACTTGTTAAACCAACCAGCAAGAAAGACCAAGCTCAGGGAGGTTGAGAAATGTCCCCCAGGTGGGCTGAGTGACAGAGTCGGTGTCCACCCCAGTCTTCTCTCTGCTGCAAACCTGTGCACCTCTCACGGGGACTCTAGCCTTTGCCTCCTCGGCCAACCTGAAAATGCTGTGGTCAGAGCAGGAGAAGTGAGGCCCAGTGGCCAGTCTCCTAGCAGGAGGGCACTGGAGTGAGTCAGGCAGTGCTCAGGCCCTTAGTGTTCAAGCCCCAAGGGGAAACTGAGGCAGAAGCCCAGAAATAGAAATGGAGCTGACCCAGCCAAGGGATGTGTGCGTGCATCACCCTGTGCCCAAGAGTAGCATCATCTGGGGTGACGAGAGTCTTTACAGCCCCACCTCCAGGGACAGGACGAGGAGCCTCCTGTCCTGTTTGGCTCAGAACAAATCTGGGACTTCCATGAAAGGGCTGCGTCTGTCCACGGGCAGGTCAGGAGCTGCACCGCACCCTCCTGAACTCCGGAGGCCATGGCACAACACCGGAAGTGGAAAGCCTCTGTAGCTTTTGCCTTCCGTCTGTAGAGTAGCAGCTTGGATCCCACTTGCAAATAATTTGCAGAATGCCCAAGCTTCCAAAGGGCGGATGCACTTATTTTCTGTCTGTGAAAAATAACACTCTGCTATGTTGATACCATACGTGTCATATGTTGAGAATCTGTGTTGATATGTACAGCGCTTTACAGTTTGCAAACAATGCAATGGGTGGTATCTCCTTCCAGGCCTCTCTCTATGAAGCGTCTTCCCCTCAGCCCTCCTCCCTCATTTTCCATGATACTTATCAGCTTCTAGCCCAAGCTCTCTGGTCCTGTTTAGCTATCTCTAAAATAGTACCTTCAATTTTATGACTTGATGGGAGTCCACTTTTTTGTTTTGTTTTAAGACTGGTTCTCACTATGTTGCCCAGGCTGGCCTCGAACTCCTGGGCTCAAATGATCCTCCTGCCTCAGCCTCCCAAGTAGCTGGAACTACAGACATGCAACACTGCATTTGTTCCTTCAAAGAGCTCTGCCCGGCATATTTTATTTAATATTAAAACTTCTTTTTTAATTAACACGTAGGCATTCTAACAAATCAAATTACACAGGCAGGCTTATAATAAAATTCCTGATACATATTGAATGCTTACTTTATTGCCGACACTGTCCTGGGGATGTTCCTCATATTAATTCATTTAATCCTCACACAACCCTGTCCTCATTCTACACGAGCCAGAAATCCCATCCATATGGTGAATGAGTCCCCTTTCAGCCCCAGCCATACGCTTCCTAATACAAAGAAGAAAAATTTGGCCCCCACACCCTCATCTCGTCCTCCATCCAGTCCTATCTAGATTTTTAATGAAAGGATTTCTATCAGTTACTTTTTTGTGTGTGGTACTAGGGATTGAACTCAGGGGCATTCTGCCTCTGAGCTACACCCTCAGCCATATTTTTTTTCTTTATTTTGAAACAGGGTCTCACCAAGTTGCAGAGGGCCTCACTAAGTAGCTGAGGCTGGCCGCGAACCTGCGATCCTCCTGTCTCAGCCTCCCAAGTACTGGGATTACAAGTATGCACCACCACATCCGGCTTTCAGTTACTTTTAAATCTCTAAACACATGTCTTTCGCCGTCCTCCTTTCCCAGTACTTCCATCTCTTCGTTTTGTAGGATTTTCTACTAGATACTTTGTCCACAGCTTGATTCCAAACCTTGAAAACGGCCTGTGACGTTGACAGGGTCTTTGCTATCCCCAAAGTGTCTCATGCTGGGTTAAACCATGAGCTGGGATGATATGTCCTTCTCCAGAGAGCAGCGTCAGAACTCTGGGGTCACTCAAGGCAGAGTGGCCTGGAACATTCTGCGCTTACACTCTTATCAGTGGCTCTATTTTCGTTTGCTTTGTCTTTGGGTCACGATTTTATTGTGTAGGATCTTTCCCCTGGGATTTTTTAATTGCCTTTCTTGTTTTCTTCTGGTTGTATTTGCCTTTTTCATTTTACTTGTGTTGTTGAGCCCTGGAGAACTCACTCCCTCTCCAGCTACTCTCTTTCTCCACCAAGGGGTTCTGCTTCCTCTCCAGGCCTCCTGCCCATGGTCACCCCCTTTTGTTGCCTCCCAGGGGCCTCTTGTTGCTCCACTTACTCCCTAAAAAAGGGGGCAGGGAACGCAAACTGTCTGAGCATGTCTGTCTTTTATGCTCAAACTAAGGGTAAATTTCCCGGTTCAATGTCGTTTCCTTCAGAAGTTTTGAAAACTGGAGCGCTTTTCTTGTTGCCTGTAAGAACTGTCATTCTTGGTTCCTTGTAGATTGTCTATTTTCCACTTTTCTTCCCTAGAAGAGCTTAGGAATTCTTCATCCTTGACCTTCATGTGTTACCTGAGAATGGTCTTCATGGTGGGTCTGTATTTGTTCATTGTTCTGGACACAAAGTGGACCCCTTTACTCTGAAAAACAATGTTCTTTTGCTCTGGGAGATTCTAATACATTTGATTTTTTTTCTTAAACCTTCTTTGCTTTCATTCCCAATTTCTGAACCTATTTGTCACCTCTAAAACCTTCCAGGATAGATCTATATGATGTTTTCTCATTTTCTTGCCTTTTGCTTTTTATTCTATATTTTATTGACTTCATTTTGTAGTCTGTCTCTTTTCTTTTCTTTTTTTTTTTTTTGCAGTACTGGGGATTGAACCCAGGGGCATTCTACCTCCGAGCTACACCCCCAGCCCTATTTTTTATTCTTTATTTTGAAACTGGGTCTCACTAAGTTGCGGAGGCCCTCACTAAGTAGCTGAGGCTGGCCGCGAACCCGGATCCTCCGGTCTCTGCCTCCCAAGTACTGGGATTACAAGCATGCACCACCATGCCCGGCCATCTTTTCTTTTTTTTTAACAACACTGGCACTGATGTTTTTAATTTCTGAGAGATTTGTCTTGTTCTCCTATCACCTCCTTTCCTAGAATCTCTTTTTTGTTTAATGACTACAAATACACTGAGTACTGAAATACTAGTGCCTTGTTTGTTTGCTTTAGTCTCTGAGTGATTTCTGTCTCCTCGGAGGTCAGTTTTTGTGTTGGTTTTTTCTTCCTCTTCATGTTCCTCATCTGCTCTTGTGCCTGCTCATTCAAGCCTGAGAAAAGTCTAGAAGCTCTTGTTTTTTCTTTGGCCAATGAGTACAGTCAGCCTCTGTATCCATGGGTTCTGCATCTGAAGATTCAATCAACCATGTACAGGTTCTATGTAGTTTAGCCTATGAGGGCTGTGTCTACACTGAACATGTACTGACTTTTTTTTTCTTGTCATTATTCTCTAACCAATACAGTGTAAAAATGAATTTACATAGAATTTACATCATATTAGGCATCATAAGTAATCTAGAGACTATTTAAAAACTATGGGAGGATGCCAGGCATGGTGGCACATGCCTGTAATCCCAGTACTTGAGAGGCTGAGACAGGATGATCACAGGTTCGAAGCCAGACTAAGCAACTTGGCAAGACTCTCAGCAACTTAATGAGACCCTGTACAAAAATAAAAAATAAAATATGACTGGGGTGTAGCTTGAAGATAGAATGCCTCTAGGTTTAATCCCCAGTACCACAAAAAAATAAATAAATAAAAATAAAGTAAGCTGGGCGTGGTGGCGCACGCTTGTAATCCCATATTTGGGAGACTGAGACCGGAGGATCCAGGTTCACGGCTAGCCTCAGCTACTTAGTAAGGCCCTCTGCGACTTAGTGAGACCCTGTTTCAAAATAAAGAATAAAAAATAGGACTGGGGGTGGTGCTCAGAGGTAGAATACCCCTGGGTTCAATCCCCAGTACCGCTCAAAAAAATAAAAATAAAGTATACAGGAGGATGTGCATAGGTTATAAACAAATGCTATGCCATTTTATACAGGGGACTTGAGCATCCATGGATTTGGGTATCTGTGAGGGTCCTGGAACCAATCCCCATGGATACAAAGTGAGGTCTATAAACAGGCTCAGAAAGCTCAGATGATCAACCAGTGTCACAGAGGTAGAAATTTGTAGCTGGTAATCAAACCTAATTTCCACTCTGCTTCTCTGTTCCCAAAAGACTTGATGGATTTCAGGTAGATTTGAGGCCCAGGCTTTGCTGGTGGTATAAAGGTTGGTGTTTCCACTAATAGAGCTTGTGGGGAAAGTCCGGTGTTCCTGGCCCCTTGTCCTCGCTGCCCTCAAGGAGGTATGCCAGAGTTCAGAGGGGTCCCCTGGTCTTTGGGAGACCATGCAGCTCTGACTTGGAGTATCGCTTTCTTCTCACTGGTCCGGTGTCTTTTACCAAAGACACAGCCTCAGGATTCAGCCCAGGTGTCCCACGGCCACCACTGAAAACTCGGGCTTCTCCCTCTCAGAACAAGAGGCCCTCTGCTCTGGGAGCCACACGGGGACCCCAGCATGCCTGCCGGCTGCCCGTGAACAACACCACTGAAAGGACTCCTGGGATGCAGAACTTGCTTAGAAGAAATCCCCACCTGTACTGGGAAGAACTAGAGGGGGATTATGTGCCTGTCTTAGTCCATGTAGGCTGCTATAACAAAATGCCATAACTGGATGGCTTATCAACAACAGATATTTCTCTCTCACAGTTCTGCAGGCAGGAAGTCCAAGGTCCTGGCACCAGCAGGTTCAGTGTCTTAACGAGGGCCCACTTCCTGTTTCATGGACAGCACCTTCTAGCCAAGTCCTCCAATGGGGGAAGAGGGGAGGGATCCTTCTGAGGTCTCTTATAAGGGCGCTAATCCCATTCACGAGGGTTCCACCCTCATGGCCTAATCATCTCCCAAAGACCCCACCGACCAATACCATCGTCTTGGACCATGGGGGTCTGAACCCCCAGCATAGGGGTTCAGATCACAGCTGTGGGCAGTTAGGAAGATGTGGCCTAAATGTTAACCATGGGCACATGACCTCATTTTTACCTGTGCCATCTCCTGAGAACTTCTCCTTGTAGAGTGTTCTGGTTCACAAAGAGGAAACTATAAAATTGTTCAAAGGAAGTCCCTCAGTCCTCCAGCTTGGGGAAGCTCCCCAGATCACAGGGGATCCCAGACTCAGTCATTTCCTGGGACCTTTTATTTATTCCTTTTTTCCCACTTATTCAGCAAATGTATATGAAATCTTCCTGTAAGCATAAAAGTGTGCTTAAGTGCTAGGGGCGGGGAGAATGCAAAAGCAATTAAGACTTGGTCTCTGTCCTCTTGGGTCCTGCAGCTGAGAAGGAAACAGGCCCGTAAAGAGGCTGAGGCAGCATGAAGGTTGCGCGCCACGCTGCCTACCGCAGGTGCAGTGAGCCAGCTGTGTGCGGCAGAGGAAGGAACGGGAATTGTGCTCCTGGGAACTGGGGGAACGGAGGGGACAGAGCAGAGGCGGGCTTGGGGCTGAGCGCTTCAGCAGGAGTTGAGTGTTAGGAGATGGAAGCGGTGCACAGAGATGGTTGAGGGCACAGAAGAGCCATCGGCCCTAGGTGCAAACGTGCAGGGCTCATGCTTGGGCTGCTGGGCCAGGGCCAGTGGGAGCCCAGGGCAGTGGAGGACTTTGCTGCTCAGAGTTCTGGGGCTCTTGGCTGAGTAGGACACGGTACCTACCTCATGCATAGGGCTGTGCTGGGGAGCAAAGTAGCCAGTCCCACGCGGTGGTGGTGGGCTCAGTGTCAGGTGAATAAGCCTCAATCCAGGACCACGCTCATCGTCACGACAACGTGGCCAATGATACAGCTGCCTCAGCGCAGTCAGTGTGCAGGGCAAGTGTTGCTGGGTTTCAAAATGCTGTTGGCATGAACTAATGATGCTCAGCAATGGGGAGGAGCCACGTGCCCTGAGGTGGGCCAGGCCACCTAAGCCAAGTCTCTTTTTTCTTTTTTTTTTTTTTTTTTGTAGTACTGGGTATTGAACCCAGGTTCTACCTCTGAGCTACACCCCCAGCCTTATTGTATTTTAACTTTATTTTATTTATTTATTTGTGGTACTGGGGATCGCACCCAGGGGCATTCTACCACTGAGCTACATCCCTAGCCCTATTTTATTTTTCATTTGAAAGGGCCTCACTAAGTAGCTGAGGCTGGCCGCAAATCTGCAATTCTCCTGTTTCTGCCTCCCAAGTACTGGGATTACGAGCATGTGCCACCATGCCTGGATTATTTTATTTTATTTTGAAACAGAATCTTGCTAAGTTGCTGACAGTCTCTCTAAGTTGCTGAAGCTGGCGTCGAACCTGCCATCCTCCTGTCTCACCTCCCAAGTACTGGGATTACGGATGTGTGCTACCACACTTGGATTCCCAAGTCCTCATTTTATGGACAGGCAAACAGAGGCTTGTGGCAAAGTATGGCCCCTTTGTGTGTGATGAGACAAGACTAAAGAGCAGGTCGGGGTGGCGCATGCCTGTAATCCCGGTACTTGGGAGGCTGAGACAGGAGGATCACAGGTTCGAGGCCAGCCAGCAATTTAGTGAGACTCTCAGCAACCTAGACAGACCCTGTTTCAAAACAAAAAAGAAAAATGGCTGGGGGTGTATGTAGCTTGGAGGTAGAATTCCCCTGGGTTCTATCCCCAGTAACACACACACACACACACACACACACACACACAACTAAAGGATTTTTGTTTCTTTCTATTTTTTATTTTTTGCCTTCTTTACCTATATTATAAGAGTATACTTTCCTCTGCTTTTTATTTCCAGTAATCATTTATTGATTTTTTTTTCTTTGTTTGTATTGGGAATTGAACCCAGGGGTGTTCTACCTCTGAGCTACACCCCCAGCCCTTTTTATATAATTTCTTTGTTTTGAAACAGGGTCCCACTAAGTTGCTGTGGGTCTCACTAAGTTGCTGAGGTTGGCCTTGAACCTGCCATCTTCCTGTCTCAGCCTCCCAAGTACTGGGATTACAAGCATATGCCACCATGCCCGGCTTTTTCTTTCCTTTCTTTTTTTTTTTTTTTTTTTGCGGTACCGGGGATTGAACGCAGGGGCGTTCTACCTCCGCGCTATGCCCCCGGCCCTATTTTTTATGCTTTATTTTGAAACCGGGTCTCACGAAGTTGCGGAGGGCCTCACCAAGTAGAGAGAGAGAGACAGGGAGAGAGAGAGAGAGCTGAGGCTGGCCGCGAACCCGGATCCTCCAGTCTCCGCCTCCCAAGGTACTGGGATTACAAGCGTGTGCCACCACGCCCGGCTTTTTCTTTTATTTTCTAAGTAAATATTTGGGTAAGTAGGAGATGACCCAGGAAACAGCTTCAGGGGGTGTGTTTAGCAGAGATATAAACTAATGTTGTCAGGCTCAATGTAAGAACTTTCTGACCATGGGTGCCAATAGACTGCTTCGGGAGGTGGGAACTCGTGCAGCCCTTGAACTGCTCAGACAGAATTCTGGTTGCCCAGAATTCTGGGTGAAATGAATGGGGAAGGGACAGAGGGCTCAGTGAGAGATCAGATCAGAAATGCCTCGATATTCTGTTCCTTCCCTGAGAGTCAGGGCCGGGGGTCTCTGCTCTTGCTCTCAGATCCTCCCTGGGCAGCATTCTGCAGCCCTCTCCTGGTTACCAGCCTCCACATAGATGCTGGCAATAAAGATGTCAGGGAGAGAGTCTGGAAATGGAAATTATGCAAATGTAGATCATAATAGGGGTTAATCCAATGGACTGATGGACGTGGGCTCATGACAGCCAGAGGGTTGAGGATTCCGATTTTTTTTTTTTTTTTTTTGCGGTACCGGGGATTGAACCCAGGGGCGTTTTACCTCCAAGCTACACCCCCGGCCCTATTTTTTTATACTTTATTTTGAAACCGGGTCTCACGAAGTTGCAGAGGGCCTCACTAAGTAGCTGAGGCTGGCCGCGAACCCGGATCCTCCGGTCTCCGCCTCTCAAGTACGCCCGGCCCAGGCATATTTTCAAGGAAGGTCAAGGCTGCCAATCGAGTTGACCTAAGACTTGACTGAGAGGGAGAGAGTTGGAGGGATGCGGAACGGCAGGCAGGTAGCGCAGCGATGGCGGCTTATAGCAAAATCTTTGGTTTTCCCCTATTATCTCTGGACAAGTATTGGATCAAAATTGTCAGCCTGGCTCTTCTCTGCACACCAGCAGCAGTTTCTACCAAAAGTCATCACTCAGAAGTTCAGAAGGGTGAAACAATTGGAGGGATCCATATGCAAAAATGAGATTCTGTATCCCAGGAGCTGGTAGAACCCACCCGGCTGTCTGGTGGTGTCAGAAACATCTCATTAAAATGCAAATGCTCCTGAGTAAGTGAAATGTTGATGGGTACAGCCCGCCAAAGAGAAATATTCATGAAGGATGGGCTGTTGTTCCATCGCTAGCTCAGCCAGGCCATTTGCCCGGCAAGCCCTGAGCGCTAGCAAATCTCAATTATGGAGCCCTTCTGTGCTGTGGCCTCAGCAAACCCTGGCTCTCCCCAGGGGCACTTAGAAGTGGGGATGCTAAGTGCTGGGTAATCAGGAGATGAGTGGGGGAGCCCACCCCTTAATAGGACTGTCCGGTCACATCCTTTTCCTATTCTGTTAGGACCTCCAGCATGGGCCTTCAGGACAAAGAAGAGAAACAGTGGCGCCTCCCTCTCGCCAAGAGGAAGGGGTCTGCCTCTCCTGCACTTCTGCTTCTAGTTGTGATCTGAACAGGAACTCCCAAGTTGAATGTTCTTAAGCACTATCCTTTCCTTGGTGGGATTTAGGTAAAAAAACAAAACCAAGAACATATATAAAGTGTGGCACGGGGGAGAGAGGGAGGGAGGGATAGAGAGAGAAGCTACAATGAATTTGTTCTCTTGAGTCCAGACAGCAGTTGTGAGGTAGGGGTGATTGTCTCATTTTGCAACAGGGAAACTGAGGCTCTGAAGCGTGACAGCTGGGTGCTTCAGAGTGTGGGCTCAGGGCCAGGCTGCATGGATTTGGATCCCGGCTCTCACGCCCTGCCAGCTGTGGGGCCAGCTGTGAGACCTGCAGGGTGAGCCCCTCCTTGCTGGCTCACTTCCCTCGTTTATAAGACCTGATGGTAAGTACTGCCCCATCCTCAGATGTTGCAAGGATTAAAATTGTCTGGATAGGAAGCGCTCAGAACATTGCCTGGCCCCTCGGAAGCACTCAGCCATACGGGGCCCTGAGGACTGTGCTGTGTGCCCAAGTTCGCTCCGTCAGCAGGAAGTGAGAGATGAGGACGTTAGCACAGCCAGTGGGATGGTCCTTATTAGGGAAAGACCAAACCTGAGGCCCAGAGACCCCACAAGACCCTCTGGTTCTGCAAGAAAGATTGGAGGCACAAGGATTCCAGAATGAACCACACACACACACACACACACACACACACACACAACACACACACATAGAGGACAAACTTGGGACACAGATTCCACATGTAACAAGCTAGGTCCATTGTCCTGCTCAGAGTTCTCATTTGATTGCCTGGAGAATGATTCTTCCCACTTGGCAGATGAGAAAATTGATGTTCATAATCTTTGCTGCGCCCACACAAAGGCTCCATCTCCCTGTTTACCAAATGTCACTGCAAGCCCCTGCTACTGCTTAACAGAACCTTCCTTCCGTGGGGAGTGCAAACAGAAGGCTCTTTTAGCCAGTGTCCCCATTATCTACTGCTGCATAACAGGCCTCCCTAGAGCATAGGGGCTTGAAACAAAAGGTTATTGATGTCTCTCTTGGATCTGGGTCGACTGGACCCGGCCGGTGGCTCCTGCATGGATCTCCATGTGCTGGAGTTGGCTGGTGGCCGGGTGGGAGCCACCGAGGCTCTCTCACAGTGCTGGCTCCTGGGCCGGGCCTCCTGGCACAGCCGGGGACTGTTGGGCATCTCTCCATGCTCCTCCAGGTGTCGAGGTGGGGCTTCCTCCCAGCAGGCAGTCCCAGAGGAGTTGCACTGCTTAGACGCCAGCCAGCTTCCCTCAGAGTAGAGTTTCCCAAGACACAGGAAGCACGAGCTGCCCAGCTCTAGGATTGGACCCAGAGGCCCTGATAGGCTTGTCCACTGTATGCTTTTACCCAAGGGAGGGGGTGTAGACCCTGCCTCTTGATGGAAGGGAAGATCAAAGGGCCTGTGGTCATCTATAATTCCCTAAAGCCGGGGAAGCTGGATTTTGCAGACTCTGGGGTCTGAGTGCATTAGACAGTTTACACCACATAATGTGGGTTCTACCAGACCCCTAATAATAGACCCAGACCCTGCCTGATACTATTGGAGATAGGCCGTGTGACCTGGCTGGTTGGATTAGGCCAAGACCTGCCTCTTTGGGGGTCTAGGAAAAGATCAGTTTGGTAGACAGACTGAATCCAGGCAAGGAGTCGACATGTGGGGTCTGTCAGGGCACCAAGCAATGGGGACATGACGGTTGGGGGAGGTGGGCACAGGCAGGACTCAAGGAGGCAGCCTGGGCCTCAGGAACCACCAGACAGGTTCCCAAGCCCACATCCCTGGGGTGTGGAGGACAGGCACAAAAGTCAACATCCAAGGCCCAGGGTCACCAAGCAGGTGCCTGGGACAGGACTTCAGCCAGAGGCCTGGTTCTAAGAAGTGGTTCACACATGTGTCCTGGCAAAGCCCAGGTATCTGTCTAGAAACATAGGGCCTGGTGTGACCAGAACCCAGGGCCCTGAGGCTCAGCCTCAGAGGTGGTGGATAAGCCTCTAGGCTTCAGGTCCCCAAGTGCTTCTGAAAACAGAGCCACAGGGAGTGCAGAGAGCAGTCAGGGAAGTGGAGAAGCTGCCATGGCTGGCAACTCCCTGGGGCCTGAGGTTCCTTTCAGTCCCAGTAGCCAAGGACTGATTTGGACCCTACAACCAAAGGCCAATCGCTTCCACCGGGTCCCTGGAGCTCTAGGTCACACCCAGGACTCCCACATCTCTCCTAACCCTCACTATCAGAGGGATTTATATTTACCCACATCTTAAGTAGGGCCTAGGAAAGAGGCTGGGGGCTTGGCATGAGTATTTGTGAAATCATTGAATGTTAAATTGAAGCATTACCTCTTTTGTGCATGTGTGTGTTGGGGGGAGGGTGCTAATTTAGACTTCCAGAAAAGTGACAGAAGTAGGAGAAAGTGTTTCTCACCCTGCTTCCCTCAGGTGAAGCCTTACATAAGCCCGGCCCATTAGCTCACACGGGAGGCGAGGCCCTGCAACACTGTTAACCCATCTGCAGACCTCATTCAGATGCCTCGTTCTCCCACTAATGCCTTTTCCTCTTCCAGAATCCCATCCAGCATCCACGTTGCTTCGTCTCCTCCGGTCTATGACAGTCCTTCCATTGGTCTTTGTCTTTCGTGACCTTGACACTTTGGAAGAGCACTTACCAGTTGCTTTGTCCAGTGTCCTTCAACTTGGGTTTATCTGCTATTTTGTCAGCATTGAACTGAGATGGAGCATTTGGGGACAGAATCCCCCAGAGGCTGTGTCCTTCTTGGTGTCCCATATTGGGGTTCGTGGTGTGGTGTCTCATACTGGTCATGTTGGCCTCGATGGCTTGGTTTTTGTTAATAACTATCTTGGAGGAGACCCTGGAGACCATGTGAATCCTGTCTCTGCTCAAACTTTCACTCATTTATTTTAGCGTCCACCGGTGGATCTGTCTACTGCAATAATTATGACTGGTGTTTGCCTAATGGTGATCTTTTATTTCCCTCTTCTGCATTTTTAACTGGGTTTCTATTATAAGAAAGAACTGACACTCCTCCATTCATTCATTCATTCATTCATTCATTCGATTATTAATATCAGCAGTTTTAGTCTATGCATTATGATCTAATCCTATGGTTATTTTCTTGTTCACGCTGTTCCAGCTTCGGCCACTAGGGGCTGCTTCAGGTTTGCTCTAGTCTTCTCAACCAGCCCTTCCTCCCCCATCTTTTCTTGAGCAGTTCCTTACTTTCTGGCATCTCAAGGTGGTCAAGGCTCATCTTGTATTTTTCCCTCCTCAGCCTTGGACTCCACCACTTCTCCACGGAGCACTGCTTCCTTTCATTGGAGAGTGGGGTATCGAAGCCAAGATGTGGGTGCCAGGTGTAGACACTGCCTCTGGACAGATGTTGCTCCTAGGCCTCCAGGGGTCAGAGCTGGGAATTGCAGTTGCACATGGGATCATAGTGCTTTGATCAGCGATGAGCTTTTTTATGCAACTGACAGGTGGATATGTAAGATTGTATCGCTTGGTGATGTCATAGCCATCTTAGCTTGTGTTGAGGTCGCTGTATGACATTTGCACAATAATGAAGTGCCAGAGGACGTATTATTCAGATTGTAACCTCATCATTAAGCAGCATCTGACTGTGCCTGCATCTGCACTAATGAGGGCTTGCACACCCATCTACTTCTGTATCCGCCTTGCCTGCATATAAATTGTGAGCTGATAGTGGTATCTCTGACTCTAGACCAACAGCACAAGGCTTTTCCCTTTCTGCAACTTCCTTCTCCATCAATGAGAAACCCAGGTCTTGTTAGCTAAAATGTATTTATTGAATGAAAAGCATTCCTTCAATAAAAAGCGCGTTTACTCAGTAGACGGCAGCATTTGTGTGCAGGTGTTTAGTCTTCAGCCTGATGCTGTCAGCCAAGACGCTGCTTTGCAAAGTCACTTGGGCCAGTCCTTTCCTTTCCCCGCCACTGGGTTCTGTGTTTTCTTTGTAATGTTTGGTCTGCTTGTTCATGTTTACATTGTGGTTCAGATTACATTCACATCTTGGTTGGTTTTCATCGATCTGTGGGTGGGTGGGTGGGCAGGTCTGCAAAGAGCGTGTGTAACAGTTCATGCTTTACCAAAAGACAGACTTGAAGCAGTGTCGCTCTCTCCTTGTCCTGGCCACCGCAGTCCTGCGTCCCCATCTCTCCAGCCTGCTCTCACTCACATCCTCTGGGTAACCAATCTCTTGAATTTCTAGTTTGTCCTGGTGGGTCACTGCCTGGAAGACCCAGAAATGAGCCTTCATCACAGTGACAATGACCCCATCCGGCCCTCGTGCCCACACTTGTCATCTCTCCCTCCAGCAAGTTTTGCCTTTCATTGTTGGAAAATATTTGTTTCCTGTTGAAAATCGACCATGGGCACAGGGTGAGGAGGGGTCATTGCTACTCTGATAGAGGCTCGTTTCTGGGTCTACCAGGCAGCAGCCTCCCAGGGCAGGCATTTTCTCCCTCCTCCCTTTAGGAATAAGTCAGGGCAGATGCCGGCCCCTCCTGACAGCTGCACGTCTGCCGCCTCATTAGGTCCTTTAACAACCCCGTGAAGAAGCAGGGCTTGCTCTGATGTTAGCTCCTCTGTATCAGCGAGGAGGCTGCAGGGCGGAGAATGGAGACTTGCCCAAGTTCACATAGTTAATTAGGATGCCAACAGAGTCATAAACTCAGTGCTCTCAAATTATGGGCTTTTTCACCCTTTTTATTATACTGTTGGAGCTGGAAGAGACCTTGACCATCACCCAGTTTGATTCCATCAGAGACTGAGTCTCTAATGAGCATCAGAAGGGGGCTGATGTGTTTAAGAAGATGCAGCTTCCCAGGGGCCAGGCTGTAACCCAAATCCCTTTCCTCTACTTCTTGCTGGACCTGGGGGTTGGGGTGGAACCCACTTATTGCTAAGCAGGGCCGATGGCCCAGTGGAAGTAGCAGGATGGGGGGTGGCATTGCAGGTAAGGAGGGAGGACAGCGCCACCAGGCTGGGTCTCTCTTCTGCCAGTTCGTTTAAACATCCTCGCTGCACAGCTGCCTGGTGACACGCTTTCAAGGAAGTCTAGTCTAATATAATTAATTTTTCCCACAGCTAAAAAATGTGCCATCTTCAAGCAAGGGAAATGCTGATTAATTTATCCTGAAGTGTTAGTAGAGGGAGCTGTTTTTTCTCTTTATACCAGTGTTTAAACTTTTCTTACTCAACACACAGTAAATTAACCCCCCTTTTCACCACATTTCAAGGTGATTAAGTAAATACACAAGTCCACCAAGGGCCCCTGGACATTGTCATCTGGATCGACATTCCTCGTGTACACATGGACAGGTTGAGCCCAGGGAGACCTGCCCAGGCTCTTTCCCCAGGTGGAAGCTCCTGGTCCAGTGTTCTCAGTGCGACATGGGCAGGTATAGCCATTTGTAGAGAGAGAAAGGAAGAGGAGGCTAGAGGTTGCTGAATTAGAACAGACAGCACAGTCTCTTTGACTTCATCTTGGGGCTAAGCTAGGAACTCCTTGCTCTCCCCGCTATGAGTACACACACACACACACACACACACACACACGGCCAACCTGCCGTCTCTGGCTAACTCCTGCCTGGTGATTCTGGAGAGAGGACACAGTCATACGACACAGGGTCTCCTCTCTGTCTCTTCTTAGTGGTGGCCAGCCGAGTGGGATGGGCTATACTGTCCCCATTACCCATCTCAGCTGCTCCCCATGGCTTTCCCTCCTCTAGTGGCCTCTCCAGTGTCACTCGAGTTCCACCATCCATCCGTCTACTCCTCCTACCGCCTACCCATCTGACCATCCATCCATCCACTGACTCAATCACTCAGTACACTGAGCACCATGGCTGTTCCAGACCAGGCTCAGGAGCTGGAAGATGTGGAGATGAGTCAGACCCAGGGTTATCCGTCACAAAAAACACACAGGTTAGCGGAGAAGGACCCAAATACAGGGATATTTGCAGACTGGGTCAGGAGATGCTCAGATGCAGTCAGAAGAAAGGGTCCCTGGAGATGCTGCCAGAGGATGGGCCCCAGAAGAGGAACAGCAGCTACGCAAACCAGAAAGAGTGTGCAAGCAAGTGAAGGGAGAGGGAACGGTGCTGGGGTGTGGCATTCAGGGCACCCGAGGGCAGGCAGGAGATGGGCAGTCTGGAGGTAGCATCGGCTGCTAGGTTCAAATTCTCACTCAGTTTGTTTTTTTTAATGAGTCCTTTGTTTTAGGCACTGCTTGTATTCCTGGTACCTACAATCAGTGTCTGGCATATTATAGATATTCAGTAATTATTTTGAGTCTCAATGCTTTGTTTCTCAAATGGGAATAACACTTACTCCATGTTCCTGCTGCTGTATTCCAATGCAATAGAATTGGGATTTACAAATAATAGATGCTAAATAAATGTTTCTTGAGTGAATGGGTGGACGGGATGGATGATCATACATTGGTCCGTACCCTGAACTTACTAATTAGTAGCTGTGATCGTTATGATAATGATCATATTATCATGTGTAACTGGAGAGTAGTTACTCACCCCATCATGAAAGGTACCAAGAACGAAGCTAGATCCGGCAACATCTTGGCAATTACAGAGAGACAGCAGTCTAATTAATACTAATAATCATGAAGCTCTGTTGAGCATGCTAAATGCTTTGCAAATGTTTTCTTTCTTCATTTGCTCTTTGGAAACTCCTGGGAGTGAATTCCAATCACCAGGGTTGACCTGGCTGCCATCTCTCATTTTGCAGCCACCTGAGCTGGGCAAGACCCATGTACAGGAGTGAGTCCTTTGGAAAACTCTTGCTCAGCCCGGACTGAAGACTTCCTGGGCCCAGGGAGTCTGCCACTTGGACAGAAGCTCCCAGCTCATTTCCTGAAAGTCTAGAGGCAGCGAGAACCATCCCGCTGCATGATGTTGGCAGAGCGGGATGCCGCCCTGTCCAAATGCTTCATCCTGGAGAGCAGTCAGCAACTTTTACTCACTGTGGTTTGATTTTAAGAGCTAATTGAGTTTTTAAAACTTATTATGAAATCTCTCACGCATACAAAAGAATATAGCATGCATGTGTGGTTGAGAAAATAAATACAAAGTGAACATCCCCATACCCATTTGGTCTACTGAATAAATTCTAATATTGCATCACGTGGCTTACAAGTTCTGATCCCTCTGGCCCCAGCTCCTACTGTGACCACCTCACTGCGATGCTACATGGCTCAGATCTGCTGCAACATCCTGCTCATTCACCTGTCCTTTGCAAGAGTTCATTTCCTACCCAGGTGTCTCTCTCCTCCCACCACTGGCTGAGCTAGATCCCCTTGCCTTTTCCATCTCAGCTTAGCCCTCCTGTCTTCTAGAGGTGACTCTCTGCACACACTCCAGGCGGGCTGGACATCCCATGCAGGACTCCTGCACTGCCCTGGGCACACACGTTTGGAGTGATCTGTTTGTACTTTTCCTCCTTGAGGATAAAGGTCTTGTCTACCTTTTGCATATGGCCATTGCCTAGTGTGGGACTTGGCTCACTGTAACATTCATGGAACATTCGTTGGAGGCCCGAGCTGCAGTTCCTTGGAGCTGCTGCATGTTTTGGTGACCACTCAGGTCTCCTCTTGCAGAAAAAGTTGATGCTTCCTCCGGGTTTCGGCATCACCCACTAGATTTGTCAACCCGCTCTTCTAATTTCCAGGACGAAGCTTGTCCTTGTAAATAGGTTCAGAATGCTCACCCCCAGATATGAAAATGTTCTCAAGACGGAGAAACGCTTGGAATTACAATTGAGCCTGAGCGGCTGCAGCAAGTAATGAAAAGAATTAGGACACAATGGTTTCTCCCTCCTTTTCTGGAACGCGGGGTACCTTTGAACACATCAGGGAGCAAGATCGAGTTCTGAGATGGGCATTCTTTTGGAAAACAAGTTTCTACTAGGAATAAATGACACCGACGTCAACTCCCATTCAGCCTGAGCATCTCTGCTGTGTTCTAGAAAGGCCATCAGACCTTGATCGCTTATCGTTTTCATGCACAGTTACGACCCCTTTCTGGCTGAATTTCAGCCTCTCCGGCAGACAGACTGACACAAATATCTCTCCTTGCACAGTGGCATTGAATGACTTGTTCTTGTCATCTGGGTAGTACAGTTCTTCTGGGAGTGGCACAAAACACAAGCAGAGTCCTCCTAGTTTTATTTACTCATATATTGATTGCTTTGAATGCAATAAAAGTGAAATAACATAATCAACCCATGTTGCAGAAAAATTCTGAATTTTTCCCTTCAGGCATTTTTCCCCATATAAGGAAGGTTTTTAAAATATTACTTGCAATTACAGGTGGACCTGAATATCAGTGTCCTGTGTGTTTCTTCCTTTTTGTCATATGGTTTTTATCACTATCATTTTTCTACTGCTGAGTAATGTATTAATGAATTGTGATATCATGCCCTCCCTCCCTCCCTCTCTCTCTTTTGTGCAGTCCTGGGTAGGGATTGAGCCTCATGCATGCTAGGCGAGTATCTTACCACTGAGCTGCATCCCCAGCCCCTCTCATGGCTTTTTTCAATCTCAGTTTACTATTGATCCTTGAGTGGTTTGTGAGGGACGAGCTCTGATTCTTAGTAAGCAGCTCTGAGAAACTGGTGTAGAGAGTGATTAAATGGGTGACCCCAGCCAGGCATGGTGGTGCACGCTTGTAATCCCAGTACTTGGGAGGTGGAGACTGGAGGATCCGGGTTCGTGGCCAGCCTCAGCTACTTAGTGAGGCCCTCCGCAACTTCGTGAGACCCGGTTTCAAAATAAAGGATAAAAAATAGGGCCGGGGGTGTAGCTCGGAGGTAGAACGCCCCTGGGTTCAACCCCTGGTACCGCAAAAAAAAAAAGGTGACCCCACAGTGCCACAGTGGCTAGAGGGGACCAAGGGCACCAGGACCAGCATGCACTACTAAGACTGGGTGTTTCTCAGCCATGTCCTCTTCATCGGGGCACTAATCCAGTGCACCTATTAATCCTAGCTGGGCTTCCCAGCATCCTTAGAGAAAAGATGGAGAGATGTGGGCAGGCGGAGAAGGCAAACAGGATCCGAATGGTAGCAACTGTAGAGTCCCAGTTCACGAATTAGTATTAACCTGGAAACCTAGTCAAAAATTGGAAAACAAGTCATTTCAACAATAATATGGAAGGTGTGAACATCCCATTTGTCGATTACCTAAAGTTGGGAGGAGAGTGACTAGGGAAGAAGACAGAACCGTGCAGGCAGATAATCACAACCAGGTAGGACAGTGGGCGGAAGTTAGCCCCTGGAAATGGAAAGCAAGTAGGCAGTGCTGTTTTGGGGTTCAGCACACTCTCCTCCCACTAACAGGAAGGGGGCACCGTAGCTTTGCGGTATTGTGAGTCAGCCAGAAGTAACGCCTTCCCCGTGCATGCTGTGTTTTAGAATGGGCTTCCCCAGGAGAAGGGCTACCTTAGGAGAGACTCTCTGGACAAGCAGGTAACAGGGGTGCTTAGCTCATCGGGCCATGAGGATGAGCTTCTATCTTCATTGGTACCGTCATTTAACCGTAGTAGCTGCCTTTCGGTGAGCTAGGCAGTGTGCAGCCATTAATACTATAAGCCAAGCCTTACCCTCGCTCTTATAGAAGAGGAAACTGAGGTGAGCTAGGCAGTGTGCAGCCATTAATACTATAAGCCAAGCCTTACCCTCGCTCTTATAGAAGAGCACACAGCTGGTGAACCATGGACTCGGCGATTGGATCCCAGCTGCATCTGAAGTCAGATTTGTCATTTCTTCAATATTAATTTTTTAAACACTGAGATGTTGACTTTCAGAAGATAATGAGGACTTGGCTTTTGTGTAGTTCCTCGTTTTAGAAATGGTTCTAGTGGGTGAGAGCTATAATGAGGATGTTTTGTTTTGAAGCAAAGACGTTTCCTGACTGGGCTCTCAGCTGGTGGGATAAGCAGTTCGTGAGGTGGGAATTTCCAGAGTGATGGGAAGTGGGAAGTCTTCAAAGGCTCCATTAGCGCTTACTGGAGTTCTAGGGGGACTTCAAACGTCAAACGAGGAATCGAACAAAATAAACTTCAATATCCCTTCCATAGGAGTAAAAGTTCTCTGGTTTCGTGTAACAGATATTGATGACAACAGGGTTCTGACTGCCTAAGGCAGAAACACTATTTTTATAGTGGGGATATGGGATAGTTCATGAGTTAGAAGGAAATGGTCAACCAGGCTTTAAAAAGGGCAAAAGCCAGCCTGGCTCCTGGTGACCAAGGTCAATGGAATCTCATCTGGGGACATGGCTGGAATGAATCAGCGTTTACAGCCACCACACCTTGTATCACCGTAGCTAAGACTTGAGTTGCAGAGAGAGCCACCGATGAGTTTAGCAGGAACCCTTGGTGCTGTGATCACAGCATCCATTGGGAAGAGTAATTTTCCAGAGGAAAATGGGGACACTGACACTAACCGGAGAGTACAGATGCTGGGCAGCCAGGAGCAGCGTCCTCGGTGCTTCCAGCCCGGCTGGCTGTGATTCCAGGAGCCTCTGCACCCCGGCACACCTAGCACTGTATCACTGTGTGCTCACGTGGTTCCTTTCCCAAGACAGACATCCTAATTAGGCAATCCATTAAAAACTCTCAAGTGTGTTTATTGGGGGCAGCCCAGCAAAGGACCCAGTGCTTGCTGTGATTTGTTCTCGAAAGCGAGTGGCCCGTCACCTTAGCATTTTAAGGGTGCTGATGGGGGGCGCTGTGTCTTAGGGGAAGGATGGTCCTTTCCTGGTTACAATGCAGGGCCTCTTTGGGCAGTTAGCAAAACACTAAATATGCCCTATCTTTAGAATCCTGTTATAGTTTTTAAGGCTGTTTCTATTAAATAGTTGTTTATTTGTTTTCATTATCAGTATTGTTATTAACTAACCAATTATGAGATTGCTATAATCATTATTAATTCATTAATTGACTTACTAATTATTAAATAGGAGGTGCATATTTAGAAAATATAAGGTACAAACAACAAGCCCCATGTACCTACCACCAGCTTAAGAAATGTTATCAGTGCCTTAGAGCATCTCCCCATCCCCATCCCGTCCAGTCAGTGGGAACCACTACCCTGGCTTTCTGGTGTATTATTACCTTGTCTTTCTTTGTGGTTTTATCAGGTTTGCACCTCCAAACAACCTACTGTTGAGCTTACCATATAATGGAAACATCCCTTCTGCAGTCTGTAGTCTGCTTTTCCACGCAGGATTGTATTTGTGATTCACCCATGCTGTGGCGTGTTCCAGTATCTCATTCCTTCTCACCACTGTGTATTATTCCGGTGTAAGAATCTGTGACAGTGGATCCAGGACTTTGATGGCCATTTGCGCGGCGTCTAGCATTTTGCTAATATTGACATTACTGTCCATAAGTGTTCTTGTCTGTGTACCCTGTATACACATGCAATTTGAACCTTTATATATCATTAAGACATCCTTCTCTACCCCAAGGTATTTATTTCTATTGTCTTATAAAAGTTTTTAAGTTTTCCCTTTCTGAAGTTGTCTGTAATTCATGTGGAATTGATGAGATGTTGATTTGATTTCATTTACTTTTGATATGGATACTCAATTATTCCAGTACTGTTTACCAAAGACCCATGTTGCCCTATTTATCAGCAGTGTCCATGTATGCATAACTCTACTTCAGATTCTTTGGCCTATTTGTCTAAGGCTTATATAATTTTTGCTATCTTAGAAAGCAAATCCCCCTTCCTTATTTTTAGTACATATCTTGAATGTTATTTTTTTGCACTTTGATAATACATTTTAGAATCCACTTGTCAAATATCACCATAAACCTTTCAGGAATTTTGGTTGGAACTACAGTGAATCTACAAATCACTGTAGAAGTTGTTATGATCTTGAATCTTATATTCCATGAAGATGGTATATCTTCTCTTTAATGTAGGTCTACTTTTATGTCTTTCAGTAAAGTTTTATAATATTCCTCATAAAAAATTTACATTTTTGTTAGATTAATTTCTAGGCACTTTATATTTTCTGATACTTTTGAAATGCTATCTTTTAAAATTAGCATCTTTATTGAGATATAATTCATGGGCCCAAAAATTTAAAGTATACAATTCGATGATTTTAGTATATTCAAGAGTTATGCAACCATTGCCAAAAAAAAATCTAAATTTTCATCACCACCCCCTTAAAACAACTTTCCCATTTGCAGATATTCCCCATTTACTGCTCCACCAAGCCCCTGGCAGGAAGAAAGGGTGAATGAATGAATTTATACTTCCGTAGCAAGCTATGTGTCAAGCATCGCTGGCCTTTGCTTTTTGTTTAATGTTGTCCTTGTTTTTCCTTCCATCTCTGTTGCTGGTTTCCAGGCTGACCTCCCAGCCTCTCTGTCTCCTCCATTACTGTCCATCCTCTGCACCCTGCCCAGACAACCGTTTCTGAAAAACACAACATTCCAACAACTTCCCTCTGTCACCACCAACATGAAGGTCAGGCTGATGACCCAAGCAACTCAGCAACAAACTTCTGTGGTGCAGCTCTCCTGTGAGTCGGAGAAGGCCTCTGGTTTGCTGCAGAGTCCTCGGGATGTAAACACAGCTGACCTGATTATCCCCTCCACTTCCTCCTGAGTCAGAGTTATCCGGGGTTAATTCAGGGAAGAAGCTAAATTAAGCCTTGAAACCAAACAGCCTCCGTGACAGGCACTTTCTTGTGCCTGAGTGACTGCAGTGATGGGTCTTTGGTTATAAGGGCAGCACTAATCGCATCTCTTAAGACTGACCTTGGCCAGCAATTCCCTGCCCTGCAGAGCCAGGCAGCCGCCAGGTTCCTCCCAATACCTATTCGCTCATTCAGCACAGCTTTCCTAGGCACCTGCTCCATGTGGCTCCGTGCGTAGAGGTAGGGACTCAAAAGCTCACCCCTCAGGATTCACAGCCTATCTAAGAAGACAGATAAGGAACAAGAGACCCCAGTAAAGTGATGGCTGGTATTTGGAGAGATCTCTGTCCAGGAAGAAGAGGGAGTGGATTTCTAAGGCACTTACACCTTCACATGGCTTTGTGCAAAGTCTGATCCATGGAGTCACTGGAATAAAAGGGGGTGAGGTGTCAATCCAGTACTTATCAACAGGCAAACAGACACCACTGCTTTGAAACACTATTTAACAGGCTGGGGATGTAGCACAGCGGTAAAGTGCTTGCCCAGCATGGCCGAGTGGCCGAGGCCCTGGATTCAATCCCCAGCTCTGGAAAAAAAATCAAGAACAAGAACAAAAGAAAGAGAGAAGGAGAGAGAGAGAGAGAGAGAGAGAGAGAGAGAGAGAGAGAGAGAGAGA
>PVJS01023143.1:0-29881 GCA_004027185.1 Glis glis | reverse complement strand
TGGATGGATGGAGGAAGTGGGGGTCTACTTGTGTGTGGATGGATAGATGGAGGAAGTGGGGGGTCTACTTGTGTGTGGATGGATGGAGGAAGTGGGGGGTCTACTTGTATGTGGATGAATGTAGTGAGAGCGTCTACTCGTGTGTGGATGGATGGAGGAAGTGGGGTGTACACGTGTGTGGATGGATGGAGGAAGTGGGGAGTCTACACGTGTGTGGATGGATGGAGGAAGTGGGGGATCTACACGTGTATGGATGGATGGAGAAAGTGGGGGTCTACTTGTGTGTGGATGGATGGAGGAAGTGGGAGGGGCTACACATATGTGAATGGATGGAGGAAGTAGGGGGTCTACACGTGTGTGGATGGATGGAGGAAGTGAGGGGGTCTACACGTGTGTGGATGGATGGAGGAAGTGGGGGGTCTACTTGTATATAGATGGATGTGGTAAAAGGGTCTACTCGTGTGTGGCTGGATGGAGGAAGTGGGGGGGTCTACATGTGTGTGGCTGGGTGGAGGAAGTAGGGGATCTACATGTGCGAGGCTGGATGGAGGAAGTGGTGGAATCTACATGTGTGTGGATGGATGAAGGGCTCTATATTTTCTGCTCGGTTTTGCTCTGAGCCTGAAACAGCTCTAAAACATAAAGTTTAGTAATAGGATTAAAGTAAATGCCATGGTCTAAATGTTTGTGTCTCCCCCAAATTCTTTGTTGAAGCCTAACACCTGTGTGATGAGCTTTGAGGTGGGGCCTCTGGGAGGTGATTAGGTCTTGAGGGCAGAGCCCTCGTGAACAGAATCCGTGCAAAAGAGGCCACAGAGATGCCAGGCACGGTGGCACATGCCTGGAATCCCAGTACTTGGGAGGCTAAGACAGGAAGATCACAGGTTCAAGGCCAGCCTCAACAACTAAGCGAGACCCTGTTTCAAAAAATTAAATTAAATTATAAAGAGGCCCCAGAGAGCTGTCTTGGCCTTTGCTACAATGTGAGGATGCAGCGAGAGGCACCATCGATGAACCAGGAAACAGGCACTCCATGGACACCGTATCTGCTGGCATCTGGACCCTGGACTCCCCAGCCTGCAGGACTGTAAGGAATAAGCTTCTGATGCTTAAGAGATACCCCCTTGGTGGGATTTTATTGTAGCAGCCCAAACAGATTAAGACAGAAAATCCGTGCCTAGAAGCGGGAGAGCTCCTGCGACAAACACCTAAGAAATTGGGAGCAGCTCAGGACTGGAGTGGGGCTGAGGAGGAAGGGCTAGAGAAAGCCTGCATGGCTGTGAGCAGGCTGTGAGGGGTGATCCTGCTGAGGGGAGGAGAGGGCGGAGCTTCAGAGCGCACTTCAGCTCCGCAGGGATTTCCAAAGGGCAGGAGAATGTTGGTATTAAGATGGACAGTGAAGGCCGTTAGCAGGAGGCCTTGGCTGGAAACGAGGAGCATGTTACTAGAAACTAGAGAAGGCCATCCTTGTACAAGATGGCGAGGAACTTGGCCAAAATGTGCTCCTGCCGGGTATCCTGCTGGAGGTGGGACTCGGGATGATGAGCTAGGGGGTGTGGAGGAGGGCTTCTCTGAGCAGAGTGCATAGCTTGGCTGCTCTCGAATGCATGAAAAAAAAAAAAAGAAACATGATTGTAAGGTGGACTTTTTAATCAAAAGGGAAGCAAAACTTAAAATACGAAAAAGTCGGAGACTATTCTAAATGAAAGGAAAGACAAAGTGTGCTCCAGAGAGCGCCCAGGGCGAGGCCACGTGGCCGTCGGGGAAAAGGACATTATCCTACAGCAGGCGCTCTGGTCCAAGACCAGGCATCTCAGAGGTTCCGGGGGATGCCCCACCTCTCGGGCCTGGAGTGCGAGGGCCTGTGGACACAGCCATTTAAAAGGAGGGGGCCTGGCCCCTGGCAGACCTCATGCTAGCTGCCCAGGACCACCTCAGGCCTCTGCATCCCACCTCTGGGGCAACACTCCCCGGCATCCCCCGGTTAGGATCCAGGGCCCAGGGGTGTCAAGGGCCATGCTGACCACCCCTCCAGGAGGCACTGGTAGTGCCCTGGGCTGGGCGTGCCCCTCATCACCTCGGCAGCTCACAGTATGCACAGGCCGTGGAACCCTGGCCAGCTCCACCTAGACTTCAAACAGAACCAGCTGGAGACTCAGGCACCTGACCTGGCAGAGGACGGCTCAGAGGCAGGGCCACGCAACGTCCCCAGGAGGGCAGCACCTGGCACAGCCGCGGGGCAGGCTGCCCACTCAGTCCCAGGCCAGCGGAGCTGCCAGGGTGTGATCCCAGCCTGTGATGGCCACAGTCAGTCCGCTCCGAGCCCTGAGGGCCACAGGGTGGGCTGCACCCCGCACAGCCGTGCCGAGGGCCACAGGGAGCCTCGGGCCCAAGCTTGGCCCAGCGTAGGCACAAGGGGGCCTGGAGTCAAAGGAGAGAATTCGCAATCCTGGAGGTTGGTTGCCCTGCTGGGTTCCAGGCTTCCTTGGGACCAGTTCCCATCTCCCTTCCTAGTTCTCCTTTTCAGAACGGGAACGTCTGGCCCATGCCTGGCCGACCGTTGTATTTTGGAAGTACAGAACCTGTTTGATTTCACAGATTCACAGCTGGAGGGAAAGTTGCCTCAGGATGAGTCATGCCTTGAGCCTCATCCACATCTGATTTAATAAAGGGAAGAAAAAAAAAACAGGCTTTGGGAACTATTCAGCTGCAGGAAATTGCCCACGCTACAGCGAGAAGGGACCCAGCTGAGCTCAGGCCGCGGGACGGGGTGAGACTGTTCAGCCAGCATCGTACCTGTGCCAAGCACATGGGACCCGGTCAGTGTGTGCCTGTGCGTGCGTGCGTGTGTGTGAGTGTGTGTGTGTGTGAGAGAGAGAGAGAGAGAGAGAGAGGGAGAGAGAGAAAGAGAGAGGACCTGAGATTGAGAAGGAAATTGAAGCCGAAGTTGAGTGTGTATGAATGGAATTTTAATTCCACGATGAACTCACTCCAAATTCCAGCTCCTGGAAATAGCTTGGCCCTGCACACTTGGCTGACTCTTTTCCTACAACATGGTGTCTTTGGTGAATGAGGGAAATGCAGAGTTCTCCCTCAGAGGCCAGACGGGAGAGACCCTCGTGAAGTGCTGGCATCGGGGAGGCTCCGAGTGCCACGGAGCACCACGCCGCGGTGCTTCCTGATTCCACACTGACTCGGTGGGCCCAGAGCCACGGTCAACATGACACACATCTTCCGAGGGGCCGGGATTCAGGGTGGGAGCTGGGGACAACAGGAGTTATAGAAGTGCGTTCCATGGAGAGTTCTCTCTCCTTCCTCTCTTCCTCTTCCTTCCTTCCTTCTTCCCTTCCTTCCTTCCTTCCTTCCTTCCTTTCCTCTCTCCCTTTCCCTCTCCTCCACCTCTCTCTCTCTCCCTCTCTCTGACACCTCCTGAGTCCCAGGTCTATATTAGGCCTATAATAATGGATTTGTTCAGCGTCTAAGCCCTCGGTGTCACGGGCACTTTGATCACCAGGCCCCTCACTCCCACAAGGCTGACCTGCTATCCTCTGCTTTCACCCCCACTGTGGACTCCAGCCAAGCTCACTTTCCCAGGGGGACTTTGCTTCCCACTGAGTCCCTCGTGGAGGCAGGGCCTGTTGGTCCCTCTCCCCGTGGCCCGCGATATTCAGACGCAGAAAGCACACTTTGGCCTTCATAGCACAGCCTGTGGCTCTCGGGGGCACTCAGAGCCCCAGGAGACCATGACCTCTCTGTGGCCTGTGTCTCGTGTAACCTCCATGCTCAGGCTGGGGCAATGTCCTCCTGCCCCAGCCTGGTCCATAGCCATCTTGCACTCCAGATAAAAAGGCACAGGACAAAACCACATGCTGTCGCCGAGAACTCAAATAGCAATTAGCCAGACAAGAGTTAGGCCTTCCCGTGCCAGTTCTGCGGGAACACAACGCGAACGTCGGCGTCCCCCCAAGGGCCCGCCTTGTTCAGAGACTTGGCAGGGCTGTGTGCAGGAGGGTGAGGGCGGCCCCTCGCCCCTGCTGGGGCCCGCGGCTTCTTTCTGTAGGGAGAGAAGGGTACAGTATGGGAAGAAGAGAAGCCATGGTATTTGCCAGTAAACGGTGATGTTACAGACTGAGCTATCCCACGGGCCGAGATAATGACTGGGCTTGTCAAACAAAACGAATCTGGTCGGATTTAAAAAGAGCCAGCTCAGATGCCTGGCGTTACTGGGGCTATCTGTCACCGCTTCCTCCCGATAAGGACAGTGGCTCATGCAGGAAGAAGCTGCAGGTCCAGTCTCTTCTTCAGGCCGCTCCCGGGTAGGAGCGAGGACCTCTGGGGAGCGCAGACGGTACCTCAGCTCTCGGGTTTCAGAAATTCCACTAGTCGGTCTGGGACATGAATCATGCTTCGGGCCTGGAAAAAGTTGCAGAATCAAAGTCGACCGAGGCCTGGGGCCCACCCAGACGTGGTGGCGGGCGGGCGGGAGCTGTGGCCGCTCTTCCCCGGCTGCACTCTGGGGTTGGGGGCCGCACTGTCAGACCCAGGATATGACTTAGTCACAGGTCCGTGAAGACCCAGAAATCGGGTTCATGCAGTGAACCATCCTGGTGCTATGGTTTCCCCCAAAACCTCTAACAACTCCCAGGTTGGCCCCGAGTCCCTAGAACAAAATTGTCCCTCGCACAAGCACACAAAACCCTGCAGAGAATTTTCATACAAGACACTGTCAGTGTGGGAGAGACCAGGAGGAGGGAAGGCGGTCCCAGTCATCTAGCGATGGAGGAAAGGAAGGTTTCAAGAGATGGGTGCCCACTTTTCCCTTTTCTTAACAGAGAAACTGAGACCCAAACAGGGAAAAGGAGGCCGCCTCTCCTCAGGTCACAGTGTAACAAACAGCATAAACCATGTGCCCTGCATCTGTTCTAGAAAATTCCATCGTTCCAGCTTGCTCCTGCGTGACCTTCCATAGATGGATGCTCATTGTTCAGCTTCAGAACTGGATTTGCAAGAAGTCACCTGGAACTAATGCATCGCTGTCCCCTCTCACCCCGAGATCTGGCCCTGCCAATCTTTGCACCTGGTTCCCTTGGCTGGACCGCACCCTTCAGAAATGCCTTTCCAGAAGGCCGCGGTGCCTAGAGCAAGTGCCTTTCTGACATCGCAGACAGAGGGTGACTCGCTGCTCATGGAATTCAGGGTGGAGACCCGTACCCTCCAGTGCCGCGGGGTGCAGCTCCAGCCACGGTCAGTGCAGCAGAGACCTTGGGATCGACTTGGCTTCTGGCTCTCCCCCCTCCCACGGGGACGTGGAGAAAGAGAGGCGCTTCAGCGTTCCCATATGCAGTGGACAGCCGCCTCACCAGGGATCCCTGACCCCCAGGCCTCGGGAGTCAGAGCTGGAGCCGTGCTTGGCTTGTCCCACAGGAGACAAATGTCCTTCCTGTGTGCTTAGGCATGGCCACGCTGGGTCAACATGTCAGCCTGCCTCGCACGTCAGGGGTGCAGCCGCTCTTGACACGGGGACGGCTGTGTCCCTGGAGTACGGCCTTTGCCCGGGCAGGGAGGTGGCTCTCATTCTGTCCCTGCGCCTCTGCTCAGAAGCAAGAGAGAGCTGCTTCATGGGCCAGAGCAGGTCCCGTGGCCGCGGGTCACTTCCAGGGTGGGAAGAGCTACTGCCCTGCCTGGAGTCCAGGAGCGGGGCAATGAGGGTGGCATGGCGGCCGTACTCCCTGAGACGGAGGAGCAGGGCACTGGCACCGTGTACGCAGATGGCAGACGCTGCCAGGACCCTGGTCTCTGCAGACAGCGACTCTTATGGGAACCTAAAAAGGCCTCTCTCCACTCCGGGGCCTCAGGCAGAGCAGGCGACATGGTGCCTGCGGGTGGCTTGGGGCAGCGTCCACGCCCACAGGAGCGCCCAAGGGGACAGTGGAGCAGCCCCACAGCCTTCCTCCCCGCAGTCCACTCCTCCGGGGCGCGTGTGGACCTCTCCTCTCCTTTCGCTGGATGGAGACCTGGATCCGGTTCTGCCTGGCGACATTCACAGGTATCCATGCGAAGGATGAATACTACCCTAGTAAAACGGTCCGTCTCACTTTCTAAGCCCCCAGTCCCTCTCATCTTTAAGAAGGCAGCTGGTCTTATGCCAAGCTCAGGATGTCGCAGAACTCGGGCCGGAGAGTTTGGTTTCCAGACCTGAGCCTCAGGGAGGACACGGCATCTCCAGCCAACCCTCTGCATGTATGCACGCATCCCATGTTCTCCAGAGACGTCTCTTCCTCCCCTCCTCCCTCTCCTTCCCTCTCCCTGTTTGTCCCTCTTCCTCCCTCTCTGTCTCTCCCTCCCATCCTCTCCCCTCCCCCTCTCCAGATGACAGCACACACTGTAACTTGGAGCCCTGGTAGCCAGCTTGTGTGACGCCTGAAGACCCCACCTGCCAGGTGTCTCAGAGAAGAGCAACACCTTCGCCTGGCACAGGACAGAAGGAGCAACATCCAGAACTCGCCCTGTGCTGGAGGGGACCATTCGACCCTTGGAATGATGCCCTCGGAGCGCAGAGACCTCCGAGCTCATGGAAAATGTGTCTCATGGCGGCGCGGGCTCCTAGTGCAGGAAGCCGGTAAACAAGCTGGCGAGGTCCACTGGTCGGAGACCAGCCCGCTAATGACAACTGCAGACTCGCTGGAACCGCCAGGCTGGGCGCGACAGGCAGAGCAACCTTGCCTCTTCCAGGGCCTCATGTTTTCTGTACTTTCCTCCGTAGTCTGCCGAGCAGGGACACACGATGAGCTGTGACCCAGACAGAGCAGGCGACGGCGTGCCCAGGGGACCCATGGCTCCGGTGTGTTGGCCCTTCTGACCGGGTCGGACTATCTTCGATGCAAGAGGAGCACAGAGCATGTGTGTGTCCTGTGCGGGCCTGGGCAGAGGGTGGGCTGGTGAAAGTCCCCACCACCCCATGTGGCTTTTCCTCATCAGCCAATCGTCAGAGCCTCAAGGCAGCTGCAGCTAAGGGGGAGCCCCTGGGGACAGCACCCTGTGCTGCTCATCACCGGAAGGCAGGCGCGGGAGCCTGCAGGATTAAAGACCAGAGAGGCCCATATTCCTTTTGATCTCTCTATCTCTCTTTTTTTTTTTAAACTAGTTTTTTGAGGAAGAAAGGTCTGAGAATGGGAGATCAAGGCGGAGAAACCTCACTGACCAGAGGCAAAATGAAACGCGGGCTTCCTCTCCCCACACAGCGAGGACAGAGCAGGACAGAGACCCCCGGATCCAATCCAAAGCCAGGCTGGGGCTCGGGCACAGTCAGCAAGGACCCGTGCTGAGTCCACCCCCACAGAGAAGCTGAGCCAGCCACCGCCTAGGGGCCCTGCCCAGGAGGGGAAAGCGGATTCCACACCGCTCAGCCGGGCGGGATGCTCTCTGGCCCCTCAGGATGGTAGAACATGAGCCTTAGCACCAGGAGAGACCACGGCTGAGACTCTAGCCTGCTCCTCATTTTACAGAAGGGGAGACTGAGGCACACACAAGGAAATGACAGGGACGAAGTTCTGGTTCTGTCCGGTTTCCTGATTCACAGTCTAGACCTCTTCTCTCTAAGTCGTAGCCATATGGTAAAGAGAACAGGGCCCTGGGACAAGAGCGGCTCTCTTGTAGCCACTGAGGGGAGGCAGCGAGCCAGACCCTGGGATTATCCTGGATGACTCCCTCATTTGCAGTTAACTGACTAAGGGCTTCAGTCACACCCACAAAACACTTCACGACTCTGAGACTAGCGTTTGATTGAATAACGGCGCCAGCGTCTCACCTCGTGGACACAGCACACTGGTCATCAGAGCTACAGTCAGGTCTCCATGGAGACCCAGAGAGGATGAGCAACCCGGCCACTCTGCCTGGACGTGACCTCTGGCCTGCTAGGGGCTTCACATCACCTCAGCTCAATCCTATCCCATGCTGAGCCAGCCATGGGGCCATCTTGGGTGCCCTCACCTTAGTCCCCATGCTGTGCCCTCCAGGGGATTAACAGCACCCATGGAGGATGGGCACAGCTGTGGTGGAACAGATTCCCCACTGTCCTTGGAGGGCCTCCACGCTGGGGCACCCGCCAGCTCTCAACAAATCACGGGCTCCTGCCTGGCGCGGAGGTGCCCCGAGATGCAGGTGAGGACCTGCTGGCTCGGTAGGGAAGGTGCCCTGCACGGCGAGGCGGAGCCCAGCTCAGGGACAGGAGTGTCCAGATCCACTCGGGCTGCTATAATGAACACCACAGGCTGGGAGCCCCACCCAGAGGCCAGCATTCACCCTCATGGTTCTGGATACTAGAGCCCAAGACTAAGGTGTGGTTCCTGAGTCCAGGAGGACCCAGGATCTCAGGGTCCCACGGCCTCCCGTGTCCGCACAGAGAGCAGAGAGCAAGCGCTGGCGTCTCCTCTTATAAGGGCACTGATCCCATCTGAAGGCCCCACCCTCGCGACGCCACCTGCCCCTACTCACCTCCCAAGGCCCCTCCAGCACCATCCCTCCGGAGCTTAGGCCTTCGCCCACAAACCTCAGGGACACAGCGTGCAGTTCTTAGCAGTGGATGGAGCCCAAGCTGCTGGGGTGCAGTGAGCAGGGAGGTGGGACGAGCCCGGTGCTCCTGAGAGAGGGCTCAGGTCCCAGTGCTCCACACAGGGGAACAAGGAGGGTACCAGGCCCAGTTTGAAGCCAGCCAGGGTGAAGTGGTTGGAGGGGAGTCCCAGGGGGCTGGCTGATGGAGGCTCAGATCAGATGCCTCTGAGGCTGTTTGGAGGAGACGGACGGGCCCTTCAAGTGGATCCCCTGGGCCCTCAATTCTGTAGTGCATAGGCTGAGAGCAGGTGCTTCCTGGGGGCAGGGTCCTCATGGGGGAAGGGGGATGGTTCCTGGGGTCCTGCATGCTGCACCGCTGAGACCAGCCAGGTCTTTGCTTCTCCATGAGCACCCCACAGCCATGCCAGGTGTTCCTGTGGCTCCCTGGGGCTGGTCACTGGGTCCCTGGGGGATTTAGGCCAGGTGAAGTACCCCTCCCGCTTCCTTGAGACCTGGCTTCCTCCCCATCCCTCATGGACATATGGTGGTCCAGCAGGTGAGATCTCTGTGACCACTGCTCATAGATGACTGCCACCTTCCTCCATTCCTGCAAAGAGGAAATAGTGGCTCTGTGCCCAGCCCCACATCGCGGGACCCAACCTCACAGGCACCTCCGCCCCATGTACTAACCAGCTCCCAGCTGCTGCTGACGCCCAGTCCAGGACAGGGAGCAGGTTCCCTCCGAGCACTTCCCAAAACCATCCCACAGCCCGCGCTTGGCCCGGGGGTGACCTCAGAAACAGACACACAGAGTGGACTCGTCGGGAGCCCACCCGACCAACGGCCCTGGGAAGCTGTAGAGCAGCCTCCACACTGTCTGCTGAGAGAGGCCCGGCTGGCTGGACTCCATGTTCTGGTGGCCTTGCCTCCCCCACTTTGGCCCTCCCAGAACCACCGCCTGGCATTAAAGGGTGCTTCTTGAACATTCGCTGAACACAAGACCCAGGCCTCAAAGGGCTGCCTGGAGTCAGTCATTCAACAAACGCTACGGAGCCTATTTACCACATACTCTGTGCTGAATACCAGGGCAAACCTGAAAGGAGAGAAAGAGGGAGGGGATGGGAGAGCGGGCAGGAGGAGCACAGCCCCAGCCTCGCCTCTCGGAGGCGCAGGACAGAGGAAGCGAGGGTGCCTCAGACCAGCAGGCAGGTGACCACAGTCACACAGCTCTGGGCCTGAGAGGAAATGGAGCTGGGCTCGGAGTGGTCAGACACCGCAGCAAGGACGGGGCTCTCAAGGGTCAGCATTTTGGGGCAGGATTGTAGTGAGCAAATGGTGGGGTCCCCAGATGGCTGGGAAGGGCCAGCCAGGTGAGAGAGGAGTGGGACCTAGAAGGGTGTGGATGAGGCCCCAGGGCTGCGCCAGCGCTGGAGGCTGGCGGGGAAGGGAAGCCTAGTGGGCAGGGACATCAGGAGAGGCTACTACAGGGATGGGGCGGAGGGCCGTCTGGGTGGAGGGAGAGTACGTGCCCACAGGCCATCCTCAGGCCAGTGTGACCAGGGCGGGGGCAGTGGGGTGTAGAGCGGCTGTGGGGTTTGCATGTGGCTGGGGAGGCGGGCGGGGCCCAGGCTGTGTTGTCTCTGCTGAGGACTGGGCTCCTCCTGAGAACCATGGCTGGCTCCAAGCTAGCTGCAGGTCCAGAAAGAAATGAGACAGAGAGAGGGAGGGAGGCCTCTGGCCAACGAGGCACAGGGGGTGCAGGATGGGAATGGATGGGGAGTCCGCGGGGCTGCAGGGGATGAAGTCAGTGGGACCCGTCCTCTGTCCACCTGGCTTCCGAGCGGTTCCCATGGGTGAGTTCCGTCCCTCCAGCTGGCTGCCTAGCCCCCAAAGCGGGGGAGGTGGGGCCACCAGAACATGGAGTCCAGCCAGCCAGCCCTCTCTCAGCAGACACAGTGGCCTCTGCTCTCGGGCGAGAGCCGGGGCTCCAGCAGCTCTGCTGGGGACCCTGGGTGGACCTTGGTCTGCCCGGCATGGCTCCATGGGCCAGCTGGTTCAGATGGGCCTGTGTGCCTGCCGTGGTATTCTCTGCATGGGGCGCCCAGGGCTCCACCCCAGAGCACTGAGTCCTGGGTGGGCGTCGCACAAGCGTGGCCCGAGCCTGGGAAATGGGGCCGTGGCCGGGCGGGAGGATGTTTGCAGGGTGAGTCAGAGGAGATGTGGGTCTATCTTGCACACGCATCTCATCCACGGCGGTAGGAGGAAAGGCTCTGGTCCCCCCACCCCCAGCGGAGGGGAGGCCGGGAGGGACAGACCAAGCCAGGGCAGTGGAGTGAGTGAGCGTCTGAGATGCAGGAAGGGCGGCCGGAGGAGCCCAAGTCCATCCGAGCAGTCGACCATGGAGCAGCAGCCGAGGCTCGCGGCCAGCTCTCGCCGGGCGCCTGGAGCAGCGGATATAAATAGCTTGCTTTCAGAGCATGGATGCTTCGCAGGCAGAGGACACAATTAAAGGGACCTGAAAGCCGCTCTCTCTTGGCCATGCGGCCTGCAATCCCAGGGTCATCACACGGCTCTGGGACCAACTACAAGCCTGGGGCTTGTCAAGCCCGCAGCTGCCCAGGCCCATGGTGGCGTCGGGGTCTCCCACGGCTCTGCTGGGGGTCATGAGATGGTGGGTCCAGGACATCAGAACTCCAAAAGTTCCCTCCTGAAAGCTCACTACCACTGTAGCTGCCTGATTTTCAAATACACACGACCATTCAGCCACTCTCGTGTGGCTAATCCATTCCAGAAGGCTCCAGACTGAATATCGTTACTGTAAATAGATTTCTTCATTATTCTGGGGCATTATTTTGACCAAAAGACTAAGAAATAAAGCTAGGCAAGAGTCAGGGGTGTCTAGGCTCCCAGCAGGTCCCCTGCTGTTGTGGGAGGGTGGGCCCAGGTGATTGTCAGCACTGGCTCTGCTGGGAGTTCCAGGCTTTGTGTCTGGAGGACCCGGTGAGGAGGAGGAGGGCTTCCTGGAGGCCGGGTGGGCGGTGGCATCTCAGGCACTATGGGAGTTTCCTTTAGGGGGGTAACTAGGGGCAACAGAGAGGCCACTGAAGGAAGTGTGCACCCCTCATGGCTCCTGAGAGAGCAGAGGGCCACGTGGGGACGCGCTTGGGCGGTCAGGAGTGAGGGGAGAGGGTGGCCCAGAGCTGTCATTGTGGTTTCTGCAGCAAGAAATGGCAGAGGCAGGGTAGCCAGCGTGGCTAGTCATTCCAACAGACCCAGCTATGGGGCGGTCTCCAGAGACCCAGCCCGTGGCCCCGCGGCGATGGGGGCAGGGGAGAAGTGGGCTTGGGGTGTCAGAGTTTGACAAGAGAGGTGGGCGTGGCTGCGGGCTCTGGATGGTTGGGGGGTATCTGGAAGTCGTGTTCGGGGCAAGCTGTTGGCCAGTTCTAGGGATGAGCTCTGGGAGGGGCAGTGCCTCCATGATCAGCAAAGCCCCAAGATGTCAAAGCATCGTCAAGTATAGAACTTGAGAATCCTGACTGGTGCGGGCAGGTCGACCTTGGGGCATTCACATAACTGCCACCGGGCTGCCTGGGCCACCTGGGAGGCCCCTCCCCGGCCCCTCCAGGGCTCAGTACTGCCTCTCCTCTCCACTGTCCCCCACTCATCTGGCTGATCTTCCAGTGACCTGCACAGGCTAACGGGTCCCCATTCCTACCTCTCCTAGCCACTGCACCCGGGGACCACCTGCCACCACTCTCGCTGATGTTGTGGGTTTCCCAAACCTCTCCTTCCATGTTGGTTTCCTGTCTTTGTGAAAGGCCCTCTGTCCTCTCCATTGCCCAAGCCAGAGCCCAGGGTTATCCTTCCTCCACCCACCCGTCCACAACACCACAGACCCGTTCACACCCACAGTCCCCTCCGTATGTTCAAGGTGGCCCTTGGCCCTGGATTCCCGCTCCGGCTGCCCACACTGCCTGTCTCCCCAACTCCAGACTTGGCCTCCTCCACCAGCACCCAGAGAGATCCTTCTAGAGCCCCTGCCAAAAACCCAGGCACGTGCACAGCCCTGCAAGTGGGCGAGCTCCTCCTCCAGCCCTGGGCCCTCTCTGGCCCCGCTGATCACCGTGTGTCACCCGCTCGCCTGCCTCCCAGCACCCTCCCTTCCCCAGCTGGGCAGAACCTCTGCCTCCATGCCTCTGGGGCTTTGCTCAGACCTCCCTCTTGCCCCTCCCCTCTTTCCTGGTGGTGGTGGGGCTCAGCCCAGGCCAAGCTGCCCTCCTCTACGTGGCCCCCACTTCCCTCACCACACGCTTCTCCCTGTGTCCTAGGTGTGTCTGCTGTCCATCCCTCATCTGCCATGCCCCAGCACCTCACAGAGTACCCAGTACCCAGAGGGAGCGAAAACCACAGGGCTGAAGAGAGGGGGACTCCACGGCCACGCCCCTTGGGCTGGGAGTGGGGCAGAAGCCTCTTCTCAGCATGCTCAGGAGGAGGATCCGCCCTCGCTGCAAGTTCCCAGCAACCAGCGCGTTTAGAGGCTGCATTTTGTCTGGGACCTTGCTTTATTTTATTCATTTATTTATTTATTTATTTATTTTGCGGTACTGGTACTGGGGATTGAACCCAGGGGCATTCTACCTCTGAGCTCCACACCCATCCCTATTTTTTTTAATTCCTTATTTTGAAACAGGGTCTCTCTAAGTTGAGGAGGGCCTAAGTAGCTGAGGCTGGCCGCGAACCTGCGATCCTCCTGTCTCAGCCTCCCAAGTACTGGGATTACAAGTGTGCGCCACCACGCCCAGCTTGGGCCCTCGCTTTATAAAAAGGAACACCGAGGTTCAGAATGAGGAGGTGTCTGCAAAGAACTGATCAGTCTGCGCAAGGACTAAGGAGCTGTAATGGCTTGGATTTAGAACGTCCCCTAGCCCTCACAGAAACAACATAGCAATGTTGGAAGCAGGGCTTTGGCTGCTAAGAAGGGGTCCCTGGGGTGTGGCCTTGGGAATTATATAAGGTCTCTCCTCCCTCTCCTCCTCTGCTCACTCTCTGCTTCCGGCCTCCATGATGTGAGAACGGAGTGTTGAGCTCTCCGTCTCTCCACTTCCCACCACCATGCCCTGAGCTCTGCAGACCCAGCCTCATGTGGACTTAACCTCTAAATCTCCAAAAACTGTGAGCAAATAAATATTCCTTCCTCTGAGTTGTGTGTGGTCAGGCTTACTGGGTCACAGCAGTGAGAATGTTGTCTGAGATAGAAGCCCAGGGGCAGGGTTTCCTCTACCATGCTGCTAGCCCAGCCAGGTGCAGGGCACGGCCAGGTCAGGGCCCTGGGCCTCTGTGGGTCAGCAGGGATGGCCGGAGGTCTGAGAAACAGGATCCCATCTGGCCCCCAGAAGATCTGATTCAGGGTCACTCTTAGGCTGGGAAGATCAGCAACAGGAAGAGGAGGTTTCCTGCACACCTACTGTGTGTATTGCACCAGTCCATCCCCAGAACAGAGATGAAGAAGTAGGCTCAAAGGGGCTGTGCCTGGGAGGCAGCTGCCATAGGTCTGGAGACAATGTCCCCAGACGGGTACCCTATAGACAGTGCAGTCAGAGCTGCTATGTGAGGTCGGAGGAGCATCTGCAGGTCCATCTTGGGAGGGACATACAGTCTTCCCCTGGGCCTGTGCCCACGTCCACGGCCTGGCGCCCACTGAGTGAGCTTCCCGCCACCGCTGTCCTCCCTCACGAACAAGCCCAGGGCCAAACTAGTCCCACCCCGCCCCCACTTTACTTAAGCAATGTGGGATCTTCTTGGAAGACTCCTGGGTGGAAAGTTCCAGAAGGACTTCCCTGACTTCCCAAGCCTCAATGTCCTCACGGGAGCATGGGGTAGCGACCACGGGGCTGTCAGGAGTAAGTGGGTTTAGTGTACACTGGGCCAGGAGCAGGCACAGAACACAGCGTCACACTCACCAGCACACCCCCACCGCTGAAGGCCCAGCCCTGCACGCTCGCTGGTGCACACACAGCGCGTATTGTCACACACACCTGCTGCACGCTGGCTGATGCTGTCCTTGGACTTGTTGCTCGTCTTGACCCTGTGGCCTTTCCTTCTGAGCGGGGCCGGCCCCTCGCTCCTCTTCTTCAACCCTTGCCTGGCCACCTTACCTGGCTTGCTCTTGCCTACTCTTGTGAGGAGCTGTTGGGGCACCCTCTGGCCTTTGGGAACCGGCTTGGCTCTCAGGAGCCGTCCTGGAGTCCCCTAAACCATCCCCCAATGGTCCTGACGTCTGACACCAAGCACTTAAGAGTGTCTGTGTGTGAAGTGCATGCAGAGGGGACCACACACACGCTTGCTTGTTTCCTCTCTGCCTCGGCTTTCCCCTTACGTCCTAGTTGTGGGATGCCACCACGTGGGTCCGTGGAGCGACGCCTCCTCGCTTCTTCTCACTGCAGTTGTGCTGTCTCACGGAACAGAGCAGTGCATGGATTCACTCTAACCTTGAGGGATACTTGGGATTTCCTGGCTTGGGGCGATGATGAATAAGGTTAGGATCAACACCCTGGAAGGCACATCTTGTCGGACACACACACATTTCCATCGGCTACATGCCCAGGGTGGGGTTGCTAGCCGCAGAGTTTGCATGTTTTCAACTTAAGTAGGTGAAGTCAAAGTGGCCACGCCCAACTTCACCCCCCACTCCCCCCAGCATGGCTAAGAGTTCCAGTTGCTCCACATTCCCATCAACTCATGGTTTGTAGGTCGTTTAATTTGGGTCACTTGGGAGCACTATGTTATTGTGGTTTGTTTTGTTTTCTTTAAAATGTTTATTGAAGTAACATTTACATAACATGAAATCATCAATTTTCAAGTGAACAATTCCATGGTGTTTAGTACATTCACAATTTGTGTAACTACCTCCTCCCTCTAGTTCCAAACATTTCCATCATTCCAGAGTCAAGCCCTGCACCCATCAAGCAGGTGCTTCCCATCCCTCCTCCCCCAAGCCCCTGGAAACCACCAACTCCGCTCTGTCTCTATGGATTCATCTATTCTAGATTTTGTGTCCATGGAACTATACAATACGTGACCTTTTGCGTCTGGCTTCTTTCACTTTTAGCATAGTGTTTCAAGGTTCATCCATTCTGTAGCATGCCTAAATGTTCCTTTTCATGGCTGAATTATATTCCATTGTAGGGATGAAACATATTTGCATTGTGGTTTTAACTCACACTTTCCTGTCACTGATGAGTGACTTTTGGCCACCTGACTACCCTCTTTCCTGAAGTTCTTGTTCAAGTGTCCTGTCCATTTTTCTACTGGGGTGTGGGTCTTCTTTGTACAGCTTTGCCAGAGGTTTTATAGACATGGTTCTGGATGTGAGTCCTTTGCCAGCTACATGTGCTGTCAGTGTCTTCTACTTTGCAGTTTTTGTTTCCATTCTTGATGTCTTTTGAGGACCAACATTTCTCAATTTTTTTTTCTGGTACCAGTGATTGAACCCAGGGGCATTTTACCTCTGAGCTACACCCCCAGCCCTATTTTTTTATTCTTTACTTTGAAATAGGGTCTCGCAAAGTTGTGGAGGGCCTCACTAAGTAGCTGAGGCTGGCCGTGAACCCGGATCCTCCTGTCTCAGCCTCTCAAGTACTGGGATTACAAGCGTGTGCCACCATGCCCAGCTAACATTTCTCAATTTTAATGTAATCTGACTTATCAATCTTTTGCTTTATGAGAGTACTTTCTGTATTCTGTTGTAGAACACTTACCTAGCCCCAAGCTCATGACAGTGGTCTATGCTACTTCTGGAAGATGTATTGTTTATGTCCCCCTTAGATCTACAAACCACCTGCAACTGATACTTGGGTATGTCGTGAGGGCTAAAGTTTATTCTCTTTCTCACCCTTTTTCCCATAAGGATATCCAAATGATGGAGCACCATTTATTTATTAATAATCCCTTCCCCACTACCCCTTAGAACTATCATGTCATAAATCAAGAGATTGTGTATGTGTAGGTCTATTTCTGTACTCTGTTCGCTTGACCCATTTATCTGTTCCAAGGAAATTTCGCACTATCTTATTGTGGTTTTATAGTAAGTTTTAGTAGACAGTAGAGTAACTCTTAATATTTTTTCCTTCTTCTTAAAGATCGTCTAGGCTATTCTTGGCCCTTTGCATTTCCATATAAATTTTAAAATCAGCTTATAAATTCCCACAGAAAGTATGCCAGGGTTTTGGTTCCAATTCTGCTGAAAGTAGAAATTTGATCAAGTCTTCCACTTGTGAACATGATGTATCAATACACCCTCCCATTTGTTTAGTTCTCTTTAATTTGTCCTAACCAGGTTTTGTAGTTTACTATCAAAATATCATGTATATCTTTTAACAGCTTCAATAGCATAGGGAACTGTATGTGTTTTGATACCAATATAAATGGCCTCTTTTGTCATTCTGAAGTCTCAGTTAAAGATATAAGGGAATAAAATCAGTTTTTTTTTTAACCTTGACATTAGTGACCTTATTGGAGTCACTTACTGCTTTCAACCTCCAGCTGTGTGTTCTTTGGTCTTTTATGTGCACACAGTCATGTGAACGGTGATGACTTTAGTCTTTCCTTTTGTCTTCTGTGTCGCTCGAGGGCCTGCAACAGGGGGAAGGTACTGTGAAGGACATCCTTATTCAGTCCCAGTCTCAGGGAAATTTCAATATTTCACCATTGAGTTAGATATTTGCAGGCGCAGGTTTTTTTTGTTGTTGTTTTCTGCAAATTCTTTTTTCAGTTAAAAGAAGTTCCCTTCAATTTCTGGATTGCCCATTCATAATAACTTGGCTTATCTCCATGTTCTTTTACTGTAGTGAATTTCATTGCTTGATTGTTTTGAATGCTAAAACACGTGTGTGTAATGCCTCTCTTGGTTATCATTTTTTACCCTTCGATTATTTCCCCAGATTAAATTTGTTAATATTTTAGTTAGGATTTTTATATCTGTGTTCATGAAACAGATTGACTTATACCTTTCTTTCTATGCAACATCCGTATCAAATTTTATATCATGACTATGTTGGCCTCATAACTGGAGTTTAAAAATTCTCTCTTTTTCTGTCCTCTGGAAGAATTCATGTACTAGTCTTCCATGAATATTTAGATAGATTGTCTAGTCAAAACCTCAGGCCTCAAGCCTTTTTTGTGGGGACATTTTAAATTAAGAACTCAATTACTTTACAAGCTATATTAAAATTTCTTTGCTTCCTATATCTCTTTTGCTAAATTATATTATTTTTAAGAATTTTTCTGTTTCATTTAAATTTTCAAATTTATCAGCATAAAGTTTTTCATAGTATTCCATTATCATCCTATTAATGTCTATAGGATCTGTAGTGATGGCTCCTTTTCTTTTACTGATCTCTCTCTCTCTCTCTCTCTCGCTCACTCTTGCTCTCGCTCTCACTCTTACTCTCTTTTGCTCTTTCTCACCAGAAATTCATCAATTTCAGTGGACCAATTTTAATGGACTTTTCAAGTAATCAACATTTAACTTTGTTGATTCATGCTATAATATATTTGTTTTGTACTTCATTGGTTTCTGTTCTTATTTTTCTTCCTTCTTTTTTCTTTGGTTCTAATTAAAGATGCATTTTTAGCTTCTTGAGAAAGATACCTAAGTCATTGATTTCCAACTTCCTTTCTAAAATGTGCATTTTTAAGGCTATAAATTTTCCTCTAGGTATACCTTTAGCCACATTCAGACTTAAAAACCTGTCATTTATCTCATATTATCATTCATTCCCAGTTTAAAATATTTTTCAATTTCCATTTTTATTTACTATTTTATCCTGAAAATTTGTGGAAGCATATTGGTTAATTTCAAAATATTCAGAGAATCTCCAAGTGTCTTTTTATTATTGATTTCTAGCTTAATTCCACTGTAGCAAGGAATATATTCTGTGTTCTTTCAAACCTTAGAATTTTGTTAAAATATGACTTATGGCCCAGCTTACTATCAACTTTGATAAATGATCCAAGTACACATGAAAAAAGTATATTTTCCATTGTTGGATGTAGTTCTATGAATGTTAACAAAGTCTCATTTATTAATTGTATTATTCAAAGCATTTATTTTCTTGCTACATTTTTTTAACCTACTTTTTCCATAAGTTACTGGGAAGGATATGTTCAAATCTCTCACTATGATTATAGATTTGTCTATTTGTTTTGGTGTTATCAATTTTTGATTTATGGTTTTTCAGAGTTATGACAGAAGTACATACATGTTTAGAATTGTATCTTCCTCGTGGAATGTGATCATCCAGTATGAAGATATAATTATATCATCACAAAATATCCCTCTTGGTCTCTCAAAATGCTTCATTTTGATATCAGTACAGCTACAGTATCTTTCTTATAGTTTTTGTTTGGCTGGTATATCTTTTCCCTTGTTTTTACTTTCAACTTTTCTATATTTTCATTTTCTAGCATAAATCTTTTTAGTAAGAGAGAGTGGGATTTGTTATTTTATTCAGTGTGAAAAAAATGGCTTATGTTTGAAGGGTTGCTTTGCTTTTTGCTTTTTGCTTTCAGTACTGGGGATTGAACACAGGGGAATTCTACCTCTGAGCTACACCCCCAGTCATATTTTTCCATTTTTTTATTTTGAAACGGTCTCACTAAGTTGAGGGGGGCCTCACTAAGTTGCTGAGGCTGGCCTTGAACCCACATTCCACCTGTCTCAGCCTCCCAAGTACTGGGATTACAGGCATGTACCACCACATCCAGCTGGTGTATTTTTTATATGCAGTCATGTACTACATACAACATTTCAGTCAATGATGGACCACATATATCATGGTGGTCTCATTATATTATATTACCTGGTGACATCATATCGATGCCCTTCTACATAAGCATACTCTAAGTAAGATGTTGACATAACCTCAAAGTCAGCTAACGATGCATTTCTCAGAATATATTCCTTTGTTAAGTGACACATGACTATACATTTATGTATCTATTATTCATCTATTCTTTCTGCTTCAAATCCATTATTCTACATTTTGTTCAGTGATGCTTGGACTGGGACTCTGTAGATTACTTTTCTCAGTCTTTTTTTTTGCAGCTGTAGTTTTGTTGAGATCCACCAATAGAATGCCCTAGAGAAATCTTGGCACATAGAACTTGGGGTGGGGGACTTTCTGGTCTTTCCTGTCCCTTTCTGTGTTGCTCTGGTGGCCAAGGCAGTTGGATCTTGCAGACAGCTTTGTCTTGCATCCTTGCTCCCTGCCTCAGACGTATCAGCAATGGCCGGGCCACAGGGGTCTTCTCATCTCTCCTGCTTCATTCCTCCAGACGCTGTCAGGTCCTATCTCACTGCAGTTACCATCTGTTTTATCTCACCGCTTCCTTTGGGCTCCTTCAACATCTGAGCGGCCAGTTCCCTCTCACAAATCCCTTTGTTTGAAATAACTAGTGTGGCTTCTGTTTTCCTGGCTGGACCTTAACTAATACCTTTAAATTATTATATATAGGGTTGTAATTCTGCTGTCACGGACAGTAGACACTCTGTCTTCTATATGCTTCCTCTGTTCTGTGTTCCTTTTTATTTTCTTTCTTACCTCCTTTTAGGTTTTTCGGATGGTTGCTGTCATTCCATTTTTCCTGTATATCACTAAACAAGTTATACTGCTCTTTTAGTGGCCCTAGACATGGCAACACACATCCTTGACATTTTATAGTCTAATATATATTAATACTTTTACCACTTCTTGGACAAGGGATGAACTTCACAAAGCTTTTATCATCCCCTCTCAGCTTGTGTACTATTCCACTTTTCCACCTGTGTTTTAGTCTCTGCATATCTTTTTTTTTTTTTTCGGTACTGGGGATTGAACGCAGGGGCGTTCTACCTCTGCGCTACGCCCCCGGCCCTATTTTTTATACTTTATTTTGAGACCGGGTCTCACGAAGTTGTGGAGGGCCTCACTAAGGAGACAGAGAGAGAAAGAAAGACAGGGAGAGAGAGCGAGAGAGCTGAGGCTGGCCGCAAACACGGATCCTCCGGTCTCCGCCTCCCAAAGTACTGGGATTACAAGCGTGCGCCACCACGCCCGGCTTCTGTATATCTTAAGCTCTACAAGATGTTAGTGTTGTCTTATACCACCAAAATTTATTTACATATTTACCCTTGTCGTTGCTCATTGTCTATTTTTGCATTTCTGCCCTGCCATCTGGGATAGTTTTCCTTCTCTATGAAGACTATCTCTTTATTATTTCCTTTAGTGCCAATCAGCAGATAATAAATTCTCTTGGGTTTTCATGGTCTGAAGATGTCTTTATTTTATAATCATCATTAAAGGGTATTTCCACTGGGTTTAGAATTCTAGACTGGCAGCTTTTTTTTCTTTCAGTCCTTTGAAGTTATTCCATTATGTCTGGTTTCTATCATTTCTGCTGAAAAATTAGCTATCGGTCTGGTACTAACTTTTTTGAAAATAATGTCTTTTCCTTTGGTTAATAATAATTTTTCTTTGTCTTTTTTCCAATAGGTTTGCCACAGTTTTACAAGGTGCAGTGCCCTTTTTATTTATTTTGCTTGGGATATAGCACTTCTTAAATCTATGGCTCCTGGTTTTCCTCCAGTTTGTGAAAATTCTTGTCAAATATTACTTCTACCTTAGTCTGTCTCTTCTCACATTCTGGAATTCCAGTTCCAAGTGTTAATGCATCTCTCCTTAGTCTATATAACTCTCATGTTCTTCTTCTTCTTCGTCTTTTTTTTTTAGTCTTTTTTTTTTTTTTTTGCAGTACCGGGAATTCAACCCAGGGGTGTTCTACCTCCAAGCTACACCCCCGGCCCTATTTTTTATACTTTATTTTGAAACCGGGTCTCACGAAGTTGCGGAGAGCCTCACTAAGTAGCTGAGGCTAGCCACAAACCTGGATCCTCTGGTCTCTGCCTCCCAAGTACTGGGATTACAAGTGTGCGCCACCATGCCCAGCTTATTCTTTATTTTTGAAACAGGGTCTCACTAAGTTGTGGAGGGCCTCACTAAGTAGCTGAGGCTGGCCACGAACCTGGATCCTCCGGTCTCAGCCTCCCAAGTACTGGGATTACAAGCGTGCACCACCATGCCAACTTTTTAAAGTTTCCATCCTTGCTGGGCATGGTTGTGTACGTTTATAATCCCACTACTTGGGAGGCTGAGACCGGAGGATCTGGGTTCACGGCTAGCCTCAGCTACTTAGGCCCTCCACAACTTAATGAGACCCTGTTTCAAAATAAAGAATAAAAAATAGGGCTGGGGGTGTAGCTCGGAGGTAGAATGCCCCTGGGTTCAATCCCCAGTACCACAAAATAAATAAATAAATATAAAGTTTCCATCTACTTGCCTATTCATGGATCTGGAAATTTTTCTTTAGACCTATCTTCCAATTAATTAATTCTCTAGTACCCTGTCTGCTCTACTGTTACACGTATCCATAAAGATTTGGGTATTTTTCATTTCCAAATTTTCCATTTGCCTTTTTAAGTTTCCAGAATTCCTGCCAAAATTCTCAGTCCAATATTTTAATTTTTTGGACACATTAGATGTAGTTATAGAAGGCCTGTGTCTGATCGCATGGACATGTGTGTACCCTCCGAGGATTCTGTCTTTTAGATACCACCGTGGGAAGGGGTTCTGCCTGCTTCTGGGGGCAGATGCCAAGAGTCACGTCTTCAGGTAAACAGAGCCATTCTCTCAGCTTACAGGAGCAAAGCCGTCCTGTGAGTCCACACAGGGCAGTGCCCACAATGTCACCCTTCCTCGCTTCGCACACGTGTGGCCACCTCCAGCTCCGTGCCTCACCGTGGGACTTGGCAATTCAAACAAGAGAAGGACATGCTCTCTGTTCTCAGGGAGCCTCGTCTAGTGAGGAAGGCCAGCAAGGACGGCAATCACAGCGGACGTGAGGACTCGGGCAGTGAGAACAAAGGGTAGGGGTTCCCATATGTGGGGGAGCCCTGAGTCAGAAGAAGACAATGTCCATGGTAGAAGTCCCAGAAGACGCAGGAAAGCTGGTCCATCCCAGGAGCTGGGTCCTGCTCACCAGGGACGGAGCAGAGAATGGAGCACGGGCTGGAGAGGGGCCAGGCGGGGTCACGTGGGGCCTATTTAAATCATCAAGGTCATGACCTCATGGGATCCAGGGGCAGAGGGGTGGCCATGACGTGAGCTACAATAGCAGGTAGAAGGGGCAAAGGCTTGGAAATGCTCAAGTTCCATGCAGCTTTCTGCATGGTTAAAGTTGGCTCTAAATCTGGAAAGTTTCTTTCTGTAACACAGGGCTCACAGAGAAATTAAGAATAGATAGCTAATTGTTTTGATGGTCAGGACCAAAGAGACAGTCGCCATTCCTTAGAAATGCCCATTTATGTTGAGCTGGGGCTCAGCGGATGTGGAGCGCAGGGGTGGGAGTCACAAGAGAATTCTTCTTTCTGTTCTCTCCAACACCCCTGCACAACCAGCCCCACCTCGGCAGGCCTCACATAGCCCTGACCCTGTCCTGCTTCCAGCCACCCACTCTGGCCACCCTCCACTCCCACCCGGCCCCACTGCCCCCATCCTGGTCCCCAGCCCACAGTGATCACGTGACTTCATGGATGTTTCTGAATCTGTCTTCCTGTCCTGAGCCCCCGAGGCGGAGGTCTGTGTCCACCTCGATGGCTGCTGTCCCCCAGGGCCTGGCCATGCTCTGCTAATCCAGGTTGAATTAATGAGCTGGGCGCCCACGGGGAGCTCTCAGAGACTCTGCCCCCCAGCAGAGGGGTGCTAGGTGGAAGACCCAGCGATTGGCTCCTTGGCATGACTGACAATGCTGCCACCTCTCGCTCCCAGACTGGCTCTTGGAGCAGGTTGACTCTGGATTCCCAAAGCCAGGCCATCCAAGGCCGTGACAAACAACAGAAGGGTTCCAAGAGCCAACTAACTGGGGTTGGGGGTAGTCCTGGCCCAAGCGGAAGCCATCAAGGGTACCCACGCACTCACTGTCCCACCTTGAGTGGCCCAGATACCCCTGGAAGGTCTGCTGCATGGCGGAACTACCAGGGAATGGACAGAAACAGAGGGACTCGAGGGACACATCCTATACCTGAGGGAGGAGGCAGGGCTCAGACGCACCCTCCGCAGCCTGGGGAGGGCTTCGGGGTTGGCCAGGCCCCGTCGGGACATGTCTTATTTGATAAAGCAAGGGCATGTTACGCCCAGTGGGGAAACCGAGGCTGGGTGGGCCAGGGTTTGCCCGAGTCCTCAGGCTGGGCGGAGGGCCTACAGGAAGGTCCCTGATGAGGGAGAAGAGGCTGCAACAGAGCCTTTTCCTCTAGGCACCTCCATGGTTCCCCTGACCCACCCACTCACCCCTTTCTCAGCTAGACAGGCTTCCTGGGAGAACCGCCCCATCCCTTTTCACATGGTGCTGCGGTGGCCCGGCCCGTCTCTCACTGGTGCCACTCCCCCCCGGTATCTTGCCAAAGGCCTGCACACAGTAGGTGCTCAGCATTGCCTACTGAACACAAAGCGTCACTGTGGAAGGCTACCAGCACCAGCGACAAAGGAGGACACCTGGTCCCCGGCACAGAGGCAGCGACGCGGGACCCCAGCTCTGCGGCACTGGCTCAGGCACGGAGCAGGAAATGGGGCTGCGCGTCACCTCGAGCCCCTGCCTGACCCGAGTCCTGTGCAGAATCCAGGGAGGCTTCCCGGTCCTGTGCCCTGCAAGAGTGGGGGCCCCAATGGGGCTTGGAGAAAGCCCGGGCTGATCCAAGCATCTTTATCCAGCACCTGCTGTGGCAGGTGGAAGCATCCGCCACGTCCACACTGGCAGGTGGCAGGCATCCAGCCCCAGGCTGCATCTGGCAGCCATGCTCAGGCCACCAGGGCTTATGTGGGGGAGCCGGGAAGCCGGGGACGCGGTGCTCTTGAAGAGTGGAGGAGGGGCAATCGACCCCCCACACCCCTCCGTGCTGATGCTCCACGGGGCATGCATGTGGGAAGAAGACAGGGCCAGAGGCACGGGAAGGGATGCTGGTTCCAGGCGGAGCCAGCCTCAGAGGCCGGACCTTCACCCAGCAGCACATGCGGGGCTGCGGGAGAGACCAGGACGGCCCGCTCACACCCCATCACCCCGGGAGCCTCCTGGAGGAAAGGAAAAGTGTGGTGGGTGTGGCTGGCTGAGCAACACCCCCCAGATATGCCCACATCTGACCTCTGGACCTGTGGATGCGACCTGACATGGCGGGAGGGACTTTGAAGGTGTGACTCGGGAGTTTGAGACAGGGAGATTAAGCAGGGTTCTCTTGGTGGCTCCATGGAATCACACTGAGAGGGGACTGGGAGGGGTCGGTCAGAGCCGGTGACACGAATGAAGCAGAGCAGAGGTTGGAGCATTTGCCCTGAAGACAGAGGAGGGGGCCACTAGCGGAGGAACATTGGTGGCCACTGAGCCCCCAGGCGCCTCGGCTTCAACTCGGCGGGGCTGGCTTCCAGTTTCTGGCCCCTAGAACTGTAAGGGAATAAACGTGTGTTGTTGTGAGCTACTGACTCTATGGCAACCTGTTAGAGCAGCCACAGGAAGCTCACGCAGGAATGAGGGAAGAGATGCTCAGGAGAGCAGGGGCTGGGTCGCATGGACATGGGATGTCCGGGTGCAGAGGGGGGATCTCAGCAGGCTCCCCAGCTGGACCACAGCGTGACAGCACCCAGCTCGCCTCTGTGAGCAGACAGCAAAGTGACACTCACAAACAGACGCTGGGGATTCTTAGTGTCCCCAGTCCCCAAAGAGCATGGTGTCCACAACTCCATGGAGACTGGAAATCCTGAGGGGGACTGCACCTCCTGGCCAGGCTGGAACGCGGAGGAACAGAGGCTCACGCACCATGGTGGCTAAGGCGCTTCCACCTGCTCAGTGAGACCGGGAATTCCATGTCAGCAGAATCATTGCAGGGACAGTAACGCAAGACCAGCTCCCAGACACTGCCTGCGCGCGCAGAGTGAGTTCCACAAGGTCGAGAAGCATCGCGGGGCTCACTGTTCAGGGCACGGGTGGGGACCAGGACGCGAGCACGGCCGCACATCCTCCGGGGTTACATGGAGAGAGCGTTTCTGATCCCAAAGTCTTTGCTTTTGGCCCTGTTGAGGTACTGCAATTCTAATCCCCCGCGGGCCCTATTCTTCGAAATAAAACTCACACTGCCTCACTCATTTGGGCGACGCTAATTCTGATTTTGCAAACCTGGGGCCTTTTCTTAACAAAACACTTCCACGTGGACAATCGAAATTCACATCCCCAGCACCACCGCCAAGCAGGCTTCTGACAAAGCCTGAGGACACGTTGGATGCACGTTAAATGCCCCTCCGGACTGTTTAGACAGGAGCGAGAACCAAATACACCCTGTTTAGTTTACCTGGTCCTGGAGGAGCCCATGGAGACGGGTTTCCGGTGACCAGTGCACACCTTCAGAGTGTCCAACACAGACTTCTCCAGCATGCGCCTGACCGCTGTCCTAATGGATTCAAATAAGCGATGCCTCTTCTGTCCCCTGAATCCCTCTCTCCAGCCAGCTCCACTCTGCGGGCTGGCCCCTCTCCTGGTGCCATGGCTGCAGAGGCCACAGTGTTCGCTCACAGCACCGAGAGCAATAGGAAGCCCAGATCCTGGAAGAGGGCTGGAGATGCTCTGCTGGGCACCGCCCAGGGCTCCTTGCGGGGGCCAGCCCACCTCTGCTAACTATGTTGATTGCCCCAAGGAACTAAGCACAAATGCCTGAGAGCAGCTCCCACAGGGCCTGCCATATTCCTCCTAGAATTCATGGGACCCACCTATATTAGTCTGTTTTCCGTTGCTATAACAAAATACCCAAGGTTGTATACTTTGTAAAGAAAAGGAGACTTATTTAGCTCACAGTATTGGAGGTGGAGAGCACAGCTCCAGCTTCTGTTTGGCTCTGGCGAGGGCCCACCCAACTCCATCTCATGATAGTGAATGGCTCATGACAGGTGTATGCATAAGAGTGATCACAGGTAAGACTGAAAGCCAGCGAAGGATCCAGGGTCAAGAACTCGCTCTCAGGAGAACTACACAATCCCTTCTGAGAGCAGTCCCTCCAGTGACCTAACCTCCTTGCACTAGGCCCCTCCTCCTAAAAGGATTCCACCACCTGGGGGGACTGCACTCTAGGGCGTGGGCCCTCAGGGACACGCCTGAGCCACATCCAACCCCCCCGAGGCCAGATGAGTCTGGAGGAACAGGGCTGTGCCAGGAAACCCTGGTCCTGGCTCTGCTCTCAGTGTCCACCCGGCCTTGGCCAAGTGCCTGCCCTTCTCCTGGCCTCATGATACTCCCCTCTACACCCCCTCTGGGGTGCTCCCCTCTGCACCAGAGAGAGAGGTGGGTTGCCTCAGAGGCTGCCAGGTTTGGGGCCTTCATCTATCGGTAAAAATACCACCCCCAACATTTGAAGGCAAGCTAGAGAGTGTCAATGTTTAAAAACCATGGGTTTTTTGTTTTGTTTTGTTTTGTTTTGCGGTACTGGGGATTGAACCCAGGGGCATTCTACCTCCGAGCTACACCCCTGGCCCATTTTTTATTCTTTATTTTGAAATGGTCTCACTAAGTTGCAGAGGGCCTCACTAAGTAACTGAGGCTGGGCATGAACTTGCAATCCTCCTGTCTCAGCCTCCCAAGTACTGGGATTACAAGGGTGTGCCACCACGCCCAGCTTAAAAAACATTTTATATGGCTTCTATTTCATGATAATAAGAAGAGTATAATCTCAGGATAAAGGACGCTGTTGAGCCTAGATTAAATGGTGCTTTGTGACAAACTTGGTGCCTTGTCCTTGATTGGTTTATCTTGCTGGGGAACTGTGGACATGTCATCCCATACTGGCAACTCTTGGAACACACAGGGTCCATCCAGCTCTGGATGCACTGGGAGCCATTAGGAAACCCACTGCAAGGCTGATTTCCCTGGGCAGGTCTCCTCCTCTGCCTCCCCAGCACCCAGGTACGTTTGAGGACTAAAGCACAGCATCTAGCCATCTAGAGCATCTCTGTTGCTGCTGACGATGATTAGTGGCATAAACACGAAAATGAGTAGACACCCGGCTAGCTAGGTGCGTGATGACCACACTGGCCATCGTCTTGACAGAAGGTCTTCGTCTTAGTCCATCTTCTGTGGCTATAGCAGAATACCCAAGACTGGGTCATTTAGAAAGGAAAGGAGTTTAGGCTCATGGTTCTGGGATCTGGGAAGGCCAAGATCAGATGGCGGCATCTGGCGAGGCCCAGTGCTGCTTCCTGGCATGCCCTTTGAGTGGGAAGGGGAGGCTGCCACTCACTGAAGAGGCAAACGGGAAAGGCGGCCTCACTCTTCAACAAGACACTCTCAACATGCAGTCCCTGGAGAGCAAGAACTCATTCATTCCCTGGAGAACTAATCCGCTCACTCGAGAAGGGCATTAATGACCTCTAATGACCAAATCACCTCTTACAGGCAACCCTACAAAATCCTTGATTTTAAAAGTCATGCTAGTGTTTCCTTCAAGCAATTTCAGTAGAACCCAACAGTAGGTTCATAAAAACATACCCCATTACAGGCGTTTGATGGAGTTGGGAGGGAAGTAGAAAATGACATATCACTCTGGAAAGACAAATAAAAGAGAGATAGATGGATGGATAAGTAGATGATAGATGGATTGATTGATTGATAGATGATTGATTGACTGATTGATTGGGCAGTCAATGAATCTATCTCTATTTCACTGGACAATAACCCAGAGGCTGCGTGCACCTAACGTGACGTGGCAGAGTGCATTTTTCCAAAGATTGATGCAAAGACGCCTTCCCTTCCACACACTCTTCTGCAGTGTGACCTTACTTCCCACCAGGAGATGAGGTGTACGTCCTGGCCCTGGATGGACTTGCGATTGTCTGGGCCAATAGAGCACAGAGAGAGAGAGATGTGTATGACATCCAGGGCTGCATCATGAGGGCCATGCAGTTTCTGCTTCTGCTGGCCCTCTTGCTTTTGGAGCCTGGAGCCAGCAGGTATGCTGTCTGACGCTTCCAGGCGGCCACACTGTGAGGAAGCCCAAGCCGCATGGTGAGGCCACATGGAGGTGCCCTAGCCAACAGCCCCAGTCAAGATCGCTGTGCCCTGCTAGTATCAACCACCAGATGTGGAGAGAAGGTGCCCGCGAGTGATTCTACCCCAGCTCTTGAGTTCTCAGCTAAAGTAAGGCAGAGGCGAGCCTCCCGCAGCACGCCCCATCCTGGTTCACAGGAGCCATGCGCACACACCAGAGTTGATTTCCACACTCACGGTGGGCTGGTGCATTACGCAGCCACAACCACTGGCACCCACAGGACTTAAAGTCTTGCTTTCTCTAACTTCTCTTTTTAAAGTTCTTCAGAGTTTAAAATTCTGAAAAACATGTGATTTTCTTTTAAGACAGTGACCATGCCTGCAAAGCAAGCACATTTGTCCCTGTTCTCAGAGCTGGCGGCAGCCCTCAGCTGTCTCTGGCTCAGCTCAGGCTCCGTCCTAAGTCTCCACGGCCTCCCAGCGAGGAATCACCAGGAGTGCACGCACAGCCCGGGCAAGCCTGACGTGCAGGGGGCTGTGGAGAAGCCAGAGCCGCCAAAGGCCTTGCATGAGAGTCAGGAGGGCCTGGTGGATGGGCTGGGACCCCGCAAGCCAGAATCTGCCAGTGCTTGCCCGCGACTTTCACACCCTCTGCACACACGGCAGGATCTGGCTCAGCGCCAAGAGCCGCTCTGTGGCGTGGGCACCTGTGGCTCCAGCTCACCGAGTCTCACCACTAGCCGGGCCCCCAGGGGTGGATGCCACGTGCCTGGGGAGGTGCCCGTAGGTGGTTTCTGGATATTTACGATCAGACACCACTGCAACGGACCCGCTAGTGCACGTCTCCTGTGTGCGTCGGGAGCTTCTCTAGGGGTGTGGGTAAGATGGGAATGGGGGGAGCGTCTTGTCATCTGGATTTTTTTTTACTAGCTTAATGAGATGGAGTTCACTCACCATACAGGTTGCCTATTTGGAATGCACAGTTCAATGGTCTCTTGTGTGTTCAGATGCATGCGACCATTGCCACAGTCGACTTGATGACATTTCCATTATCTCAGAAAGAAGCCCTGTTCCCTTTACCTATCGCCTCCCCACCCCCATCCGTCCAGCTCTGAGCAACCAGTAGTCCACCTTCTGTCCCTAGATCATTCCATATGTCTCACTAAATAGAATTCCATGACACATGGACTTCCGTTTTTTGGTTTTTTGTTTTTTTTTTTTTTTT
>PVJS01023142.1:0-29876 GCA_004027185.1 Glis glis | reverse complement strand
ACCTCCGAGCTACACCCCCAGCCCTATTTTTTATTCCTTTTTTTTTTTTTTTGCAGTACCAGGGATTGAACCCAGGGACGTTCTACCTCCACGCTACACCCCCAGCCCTATTTTTTATACTTTATTTTAACCGGGTCTCACAAAGTTGCAGAGGGCCTCACTAAGTAGAGAGAGAGAGAGAGACAGGGAGAGACAGAGAGAGAGAGCTGAGGCTGGCCGCGAACCCGGATTCTCCGGTCGCCGCCTCCCAAAGTACTGGGATTACAAGCGTGTGCCACCACACCCGGCTTTTATTCCTTATTTTGAAACAGGGTCTCACTAAGTTGCGGGGGGCCTCACTAAGTAGCTGAGGCTGGCTGCAAACCTGCGATCCTCTGGTCTCATCCTCCCAAGTACTGGGATTACAAGCGTGAGCCACCACGTCTGGCAACACTATAATATTCTATTTTTAATTTTTTTTTTTGGAAAATACCAAGGAGTGCTATGACTGGGTCATATGGTGGTTCCATTCCTAGTCTTCTGAGGAACCTCTATACTGATGTCCATAAAGGCTGTACTAGTTTGCAGACCCACCAATGTTTAAGAGTTCTTATTTCCCCACATCCTCACCAGCATTTATTATTGTATATTTGATGATTGTCATTCTAACTAGAGTTACATGGAATCTCAGTGTGGTTTTTTGATTTGCATTGCCCTGATTGCTAATGATGTTGAACATTTTTTCATATATTTTTCAGCTATTTGTATTTCTTCTTTTGTGAAGTGTCTATTCAAGTCAATAGCCCATTTTTAATTGGGTTATTTGGGTTTTCTGTGTTACATCTTTTGGGTTCTTTATGTATTCTAGATATTAGTCCTCTGTCAGAAGAGTAGCTGGCAAAGATTTTCTCCCATCCTGTAGGCTCTCTCTTCAGACTCTTGATTGTGTCCTTTGCTGTGCAGAAGCTTTTTAGTTTGATGCCATCCCATTTATTAATTCTCACTTTTATTTCCTGAGCTTTTGGGGAGGAAGAAGGTCTTACTGAGGAAGTTTCTACCACTGCCTTTATGTTACAGAGTTGGTCCAATGTTTTCTTCTAGTATTGCAACATTTCAAGTCCAATTTCTAGGTCTTTGATCCATGTTGAGTTGACTTTGATACAGGGTGAGAGATAAGGATCTAATTTCATTCTTCTACATATGGATATCCAGTTTTCCCAGCACCAGTTGTTGAAAAGGCTGTCTTTTCTCCAGCATATGTTTCTGGCTCTTTTGTTAAAAATCAATTTGAATGAAACTTCTTCTAACAGAATATCAACATAAATGAGAAGGTTTTGGATTTGAAATCAGGAGGCGTCAGTTGAGCACAGTATGTTTAAGAAAGCTAAATTACTGGGTCACTCCCAGGCAGAGTTCCAAAATAGTTTGATTCCATGAAAAAGTCACCTTGTTTTCTCTAAATTTGTTAATGATATAATAAATTCTTTCTCCAAAAGATATGGCTAAATTTTTTAGAAATAAGTATCTTGATACTGCTGTAATTTTTTTTTTTTTACAGTACCAGGGATTGAACCCAGGGGCATTCTACCTCCGTGCTACACCCGCGGTCCTATTTTTTATACTTTATTTTGAAACCGGGTGTCACAAAGTTGCAGCTGTAATATTTTTAAAAAGTCCAGTTTTAATTTGTGTTCCTAGAGCCTTAAAGAATACTGTCAATTTAAGCTCAATGATGCATGCTTTGCAAATACCACTCAACACCTGAGATAAAACAATTGTCTATATTGATTACTTAGACTAACATTTTCACATGAGTTGCTAATTAATGCTGCTTCATGGATAATTTTCTTAAATGCCTATCAGATGGAGAATATTCACTCCAAAATCTCAATTCCAGGTTTTGACCCCAGCTTTCTGTGTCATTGAATTTTCAGATATTCAGACTGAATAGCATGAAATATTTGGAAACTCTGAGAGGAGTAACAGATATGGTAAGAAAACGCTGCCATGCGTCAATGTGTGTTCTTTATTTCTCTCAGCCTTGACACTCCAAATCTAAAATCTCTTACCTTCGTACTCCCAAGGGCCATTAAAAGGTGGTCCTGGTGCCCTTGGTGATGCTGGGGGACTGTCAAAGAAAGGAGAGTTCACTTCCATCAGTGACCCATGAGCCCTGCCCAGGTTTAAAGTTGAGAAACCATGGCCCTGTGCATCACAGGCACACTGGCCCATGTTGTGGTAATTTTATATTCCAACTGTCAAAATGAAACAGAAGATCAAATACCATGATATAAATAAAGCAACGTGTTTCTTGCTCCCCTGGCCTTGATCAAATTAAGTTCATTAGCATTTTTACTAATATCCCCAAGACAATAAAGACTTAATTACATTTTAAGGAATTCTATTACTTGCAGTAAAACATTTCTGCTCATAGCATGCACAAAACATATTTTGAGAAATTGTTTTTTTTTGGTGTGTGTGTGTGTGTGTGTGTGACAGGGATGTTATGTAGTGTTATAACGTTTAAAGGCATGAATTTGTTTTAGCGCATCCCACAAATAACTGTTGAAGGCCTACTATGTGTGCAGCTTCTCATTAGGTCTGTCAGGAAATTCAAAGAAGTGAAGATGTAATCCTTCCCAGAAAAAACATATAATCTTTATAAGTAGGAAAAAATGCACATTTACAAACTCATTAACATTTAACGCATTGACTAAGAACCTGATTGGATAATGCAAAAAAGTAATAGCAACACTGAGATACATAAGTTGGAGAAGTTAGAAAATACCTCCTGGGCCGGGCGTGGTGGCGCATGCTTGTAATCCCAGTACTTTGGGAGGCGGAGACCGGAGGATCCAGGTTCGCGGCCAGCCTCAGCTCTCTCTCCCTGTCTCTCTCTCTCTCTCTCTCTCTCTCCTTAGTGACGCCCTCCGCAACTTTGTGAGACCCGGTTTCAAAAATAAAGTATAAAAAAATAGGGCTGGGAGCATAGCGCAGAAGCAGAACGCCCCCGCGTTCAATCCCCGGTACCGCAAAAAAAAAAAAAAAGAAAATAAAAATTTGAGCTGCATAAGAAAGAAAACACCTATGTTGAACATAACTATCTTGTGGATGCCTAGTGACCCACTAGGAAAATTTTTGCTTCCTGTCCCCACAACTTTATATTCTGCTGGCCTCCAGGTCTTAGTTCCGGAAGCAGGAATGCTTCCACCAGGAGGCACAACAATGATTCCATTGAACTGGGAGTTAAGACTTCCCCCTGGCCACTTTGGGCTCCTCATGCCTTTAAATCAACAGGCTAAGGATGGAGTAATGGTGCTGGCTGAGGTTATTGATCCCGATTAACAAGGGGAAATTGGACCATTACTCCACAATGGGAGTAAGGAAAAGTATACCTGGAAAGCAGAAGATCCCTTAGGGCATCTCCTAGTATTGCCATGTCCTGTTATTAAAATTAATGAAAAACTGCAACAACCTACTCCGGGCAGGATGGCAAATGTCTCCGACCCTCCAGGAATGAAGGTGTGGGTCGCCCCTCCGGGTAAAGAACCAAGACCTGCCGAAGTACTGGCTGAAGGTAGAGGAAATACAGAATGGGTAGTAGAAGAAGGTAGTTATAAGTACCAACTACGGCCACGGGACCAGTTACAGAAACGAGGATTGCAATTATTATAAATATGTTTGTGTATATATATATGTGTTAAGCAGATATCTCTATCTTATTTTCTCCCTTATTTCTCTATCATGTAATATAACACTGATGGACTTTATATCAATATTTAAGTATTAGGAATAAATATCACTCAAAAAGCCCTGCCTTCTCTTCAGGGGAAGTGACTGGTGCATTTCTGGTTGTATGTGGGATAGCTTTACCATGTTAGGTGAGATTTTGATATTGTTATTCTATTTATTTGATGATTAATATGATTTAAAAAGACAGGGTTAGGAGTCAAGTTGACAAGGGGTGGACTTGTGATAGTTGGTCTGGTTTGTCAACTTGACCCTCCTAAGATCATGTGACTTTGGTTGTGTAATAGCAAATTGAACCGGAAGTCCTGCCCTAAATGTGGGCAGCAGGGTTCTGGTAGGTGCAGGACTTAGATAAAAGAAGGAGAAAGCCGCGTAGAGGGAGCAGCAACGCTTCCTGAAGAAAACGCATCTGCTCTCGTCTGAGATCGTCGGTCTCCAACTTCACCGTTTCCTTGAGGAGCTTCTTGATCTTCTGCTCTCGTCTGAGACCGTCGGCCTCCAGCCTTCGAACTGATACTTCACCATCGTTTCTCCGAAGAGCTTCCTTATCTTCACATCTTGGACTGGACTGAATTGGTGGTTGCTTCAATCCTAAGGCTCCAGCTCTTAGACCGCCCGACCAGCTGCTGATTCCTCTGATTCTTCACGTGCAGTCGAAACTCAGGACTACATTGTGAGCTGATCTAATAAATCCCTTTTTCATATATTCACTCTGTGAATTCTGTTAATCTAGTGAACCCTGACCAATACAGGATGATTATTTTGCCTACTTTAATTTCAAACTTTGGGGAGTTGAAAATAATGACTTAGCAATTAGTCAACATTTATGGTTCACCTTCCATGCCAGCCGGAGTGTTGTTCTCACCTGGGCATACAGCAAATGCTTAGTAAGTGCTGATCATTTCATAAAATAAGCATTTACCGTGTAACCATACCTTTTCTGTACTCGATATGGAATTACAAAAACAAGAAATGTTTCTTGCCTGCTGGTGACTCCTAATCAGGTGGCGAGCATAGGACTGCAGACCACCCATGAGAAAAGTGTTGAAAATCCCTTAATAAAAAGATGAGCAAGCAGCAGAGAGCCTCTCTTTCTAGTAGTGGAAACTGAAAGTGTGGTGAGCGCCAGCAAAGATTCCACAGGATGTGTAGGAACAGAAGAGGAGGGAAAACACATGTATTGCAAGTGGAAGAAAGAACAGGAGCAAGAGCCTAGGCCACGTGACAACTGAAGGGAGGTGGGGTGTAAATGGAGCACAGGGTGCACGGGGGACGAGATGCGCTGCCATCCCGACAGAAGGGGTGCCATTCATGAGGCAGCATCGGAGTCTCTGCTGAAGCCACGTGGACCACTGAAGGGTTTTAAGCAGGGAACTTACTGGTGAGGTTCATGGTTTACAAAAATGACTCTGGAGCACATATAGAAGAACAAAAACACTCCTAAGGAACTTGAAGCCTTATTTAAAACTTATTTTCCTATCCTAATTTCCCGTAACTGCCTTGGTAAGCTTTTATTTTCAAAGTTAAAAGTTTTTATTTCAAATGGTTCTTATGACATTTCTGTAAGAGAAAAAGATCTTAAAGAACGGAATTGAAGTCAATTCAATAGAACTTTTCATCCCCTCTCTGCAACATAATACTTCTTGGATCTCCTAGCTTTAGATACACGCATGCCTTCTTAATGACTCAGTTCTCATTGTGTAAAGAAAATTAACCAAAATGATTGTGACTGAAGGGAGGGAAAAAAAGCAAAATTTAGAGCCAAGAAGAAATTGTCTTAAGCATTGAATGCTATAGGTTTAAAAAGCCATTTAGAAAATGATCCCATCATAAAAGAAATTTACATGTACAAAAGTTTGAAACGCCATATATTCAGTAGTGTGATTTTCCTTTTGCTCCTAAACATGTTTAAATTGTGTCTCTCTCTGAGCTACTTTTGCTTAGAAAAGAAGTTGCAACATTTTAATGTATTATATTGAATTATTTTTTCCTTTCTTTATAAACAGAGTATGATTATTCTAATATCCCAAGAAGGTCAAAGGCATTCACTTGGCAACTTGCAGACTTTAGAAGAACTGTCACCTTTAGTAAAAATTCAAACCATCAAAATAATGTTCATTTTGGTAGGAAATTTTAGTTTTTTTGCTATATAGTTTAGAAATATTCAATGCCAACAAAATTTGTATGGAATAGAATAAAATGAAGATGTGTTGACAAGCAGCACATTTTTAAAATTCTAGTATTCAAATATTCTCTGTTATAAAATTTGTTAAGTGAGCTCCCTATTTTATAAAACCCTTCTCTTGTATAGTTTACATGCAAAAATAAAAACAAGAAAACATATTCAACATACACAATTTAAGCACACTAATCAATCACTGATGATGTCAACCTCTTTCTAAAATAGCTTGATGTTTTTCGAATTCTCAACTGCTCAAAGTCAGCTTTCTATTAAATTTGTGAAATTCCCATCTGTACTACATAGTACTGACCTGATGAGCTGATTTTTATGTTTCATTTGTTTGTTAAATCAGGTTTCCACAGAGGAGGATTATACCACCTGTGGTAACAGAGAGGTATTATTTAGCCAAAAACTGCTTATGACTCCTGAAAGCCAAAATTAAATTTCTCTAAACTGGAAGAAACAAACTTCTAAAAGTCAATACGAGAGCGCATGGCACTCTTTTAATGCATGTTTTATTTAGTTGTATAATCTTTTTTTGACATTTCCTTTTAAAACTCGATGTAGGAAAATCACCAATGATTTTAAAATGATAATAATAGGAAACCAAGCTGCATTACAGTTAGGGCTGAGTTGTGCCAGAATTATAGAATTTTATTTCTAGAGTTTCCACTTTCATCTATAAGAGTTATGAGGAGTTGTGCAATTATATTGGGTCAATAAAATCAATGTAAATATGCAGTTTGGATAACTAGACTAAAACTCCTTGCTCTATCATTTCTTCAATTACAGAGTTTTAAATTTTTGCTCAGCTTTTTTCAAATAATTGCCTCTATTCTCTACCTTGGCTATATATACACAGCCCTAAAAAATCAATAATTCATATAGGCTTTTGCAGCCCATTTTTAACCCTCTGATAAGTGCATTTGAAGTTATATTTTTCCTATCTGATACTATTGCAAGTTATAATTTTTGAAAGATTATTAATTGTAGATGAGCAAAACCATCTTGAAATCAAACTAGTGTCAATCTCTTTGTAGAGGAACCAACCTGTGCTTTATAAAGTCTATGAAAGGGCAGCCAAAGAAAATTATTAACTTTAGTGATATCCAAACATGGTTAACATCATTTTATGCTTATATTAAAACTCAGGATTATTGCTATTCTGAATTTGAGAAAATAAGCATATATAGCTATTAAAACAAAGTTGCTTTGAAAAATAAAAAGGTGAGATTGATTGCAATCCAAATGTATTGATTTGAAATTATATGTATGTAATATATATACATAAGCTGTTCTGGCTTGGATCTGGAATGTTCCCCAAAATCTCAGGTGCTCAGAGATGGGGCTTTGGGGAAGTGATTGTTGATTGAATCATGAGGGCTCTGACCTCGTTGGTGGATTAATCCATTGGTGGCTGAACAGACTACTGGAAGAGCCTCTCCAGGCTCTCTTCCTCTCTCTCTCTCTCTCTCTCTTCTTCCCAGCTGCCATTAGCTGAGCCAGCTCTCCTCCACCGTGCTATCCCACCACAACGTTCTGCCTTGCCTGGGGTGCACAGACATGAAGCCAGCTGACCAGGGACTGAATCTACAGGAACCCATGAGCCCAAATAAATCTTTCCTCCTCTAAGTTGTTCTTGTCAGGTGTTTTGGTCACAGTGACAAAAAACCAAATAACACATAAGCATATATAATTTTTAGGTAATCTAGTAATCCTATGTAGTATCACATACATTTCAAATTTAAATAGGGTTTAATACATAGCGTTTTTATCCATTAAGATATAAGATAAGATTTAACCGAGCTTTAAGATCATGTTACTTGTCAGCAAGGTCTAGAACATAGTAGGAAAATGAGGCTTAAAATTATATAATGTGTTAGTGAGGCCCTCTGTAACTTAGTGAGACCCTGTTTCAAAATAAAGAATAAAAAATAGGGCTAGGGGTGTAGCTCAGAGGTAGAATGCCCCTGGGTTCAATCCCCAGTACTGCAAAAAAAAAAAAAACTTTCTAATTAAAAATTATATAAAGCCTCTTATGTATTTTTAGTTACTAAAATAGTAATGAACCAGATATACGCAATATCGTAGCAATAATATAAATCTGAATTTGGAAAAGAAAAAGTTACGAGATCCTCATTGAATTATACAAAATTATAATGCTATAAAGCTTGTCTCACTATAGAACAAGGTGATCTCTGAAATTACAAGGCAATGAATTCAGAACTATAAAAAGGAAATATTACTTCATAACCTTTAGTTAACCTGTAGCTACAGTTCCACAGGAGGTCATAAAATCAAATTCTGTGGTTGGAGTTAAAAGCTGGATAATTTTATAGCCACTCAATATCACGGTTCGAGCCCATTGCCTTCGGCAGTGGAATAGAATTCTTTGCTCATTTATATGAATAGACTTCAAGGTGAGAAGGTAGGTGGTGCGAGGTGTTGTCTTAAAGGTTAAATATTGGTTCCTTGGAGTTAAATGACAGTTTACCACCTTAGTCTCCTTCCTAACATGCATAAGAAAAGGGAAGGAGAACAGAGGCCATGGGAAGGAAGCCAGAAATTAACATTCACTGGGAAACTGCCCATCAATTTCCAGAGCCACGTGCACACACACACACCCACATCTGACAGGACGCTGATGTCCGCCGGGTCCTAGAATCCGGATTCCCCATTATTTCATCTTGGGTGATCTTCTGTTTCCTAGTTGAAGCTTCATTTTCCAGAATGCCTTTTCCTCTCCTTTTCTTGGTACTTCAGCTTATGAGGTTACTTTCTGGGCCTAACGTCTGTTAAAATAATACATAAGAGCTGGGCATGGTGGCGCACGCTTGTAATCCCAGTACTTGGGAGGCTAAGACAGGAGGATAGAAGGTTCACCTATTGAGACCCTGTTCCAAACTAAACATAAAATCGGGCTGAGGGTGTAGCTTGGAGGTAGAATGCCCCTGGATTCAATCTCCAGTGCCACACACACAAAAAAAAAAAAAAAATACAAAAGAGCTATGTCCTCTCCATGCAAACGTTTAAATTGCTCTTTAAAATCCTTTCATTTTAAACATTTTTTTTAATTGCCATTTCCTACATCTGGGCCTTCGTTCACTGGAATGCCATTCCCTGCTCCTCTCTCCACCGATCCATTTCTTGGTTTTGTTTTGTTTTGTGTGGTCCTGGGGATGGAACCCAGGGGCAGTCTACCTCTGAGCTACAACTCCAGCCCTATTTTTATTTTTTATTTTGAAGCAGGGTCTCATTAAGTTGCAGAGGGCCTCACTTAGTTGCTGAGGCTGGCTGCAAACCTGCAATCCTCCTGCCTTGGCCTCCCCAGTCCTGGGATTACAAATGTGTGCCACCATGCCTGGTCTTCACAGATCCATTTTACTTCCAGTTTCTTCATGAAGTTATCCTTGCTGTTCTCAGATGAAAATGGTACTTCAAACCACCCTCCCCACTCACCATGTACATCCAAAACATTGCCATTGGTATTTCTGGTATTTATCCATTTCTATCTTATTCTAAAAGTATGTCTGAATGCATTTGGCCTGCTGTGATAGTTAATCTAATTTGTCAACTTGACTGGATCATGACACACCCAAGATCATGTGACTTTGGGTGTGTCAATGAGACAACTGGTTTATGTAACAGCAGATTAAACAGAAAGTCCTGCCCTAAATGTAGGCAGCAGGGTTCTGATAGGTGGAGGACTTAGATAAAAGAAGGAGAAAGCCGCGTAGAGGGATGCGCGACTCTTTACGAAGAAAACGCATCTGCTCTCGTCTGAAATCGTTGGCCTCCGGCTCATAGAACTGGAACTTCGCCATTTCTCTGAAGAGCTTCTTGATCTTTGCTCTCGTCTGAGATGGTCGGCCTCCAGCCCTTCGAACTGAAACTTCACCATCGTTTCTCCGAAGAGCTTCCTGATCTTCACATCTTGGACTGGGACTGAATTAGTGGTTGCTCCGATCCTAAGACTCCAGCTCTTAGACCGCTCGACCAGCTACTGGTTCCTCTGACTCTCCCCTTGCAGTCGGAACTCAGGACTACATTAATTCAACTCTAAGCTCATCTGATAAATCCCCTTTTCCATATACTCATTCTGTGAATTCTGTTAGTCTAGTGAACCCTGGCCAATAGACTTGCCTCTTGCTTAGTTCCTTTGTAAAATGAAAAATCCTGCAACAGGAGCTGCACCTAAATTGTTTACCTTGTGTGTTTCATAGCACCTATTCTAATATCTTCAATGTGCCAATTGCTCAGAACGCATCTGTAGAAATAAATGAATGAATGTGGTCTGATGCTTATATGGGCGTGTCCTTCCTCAGTAGTGCATGCTAAGAATTACTCTTTGACATAACTGTTATCAATATCTTAATATAATTCTTGCCTCTCCTCCTCCAGCTGCTAGTTGTTTCCTTTCTTGCTTACTCTGAAATTCCTGATTCTTCAAAATAATAAAAAGAAAATTAATCTCTATTAAAAAAAGTACTCTTCTTAGATACCATATTCATATGAAAAGAAATACGGCAGTAAAAATAGATAAATAAAAGAATGCTAAGACTATTCTGATTTTAAATAGAGTTTTGTGGTTGTTTCTGGGTAGAATTGAATGAAGCACCAAAAATATCATTTTGTTAACCTGCTTCTTCCATCTAGTGGCAAAAAGCAGTAAGAAACAAATGCCCTAAAAAAAAAAAAAACCACCACAACCAAATAGTTCTAAATGCCATTTCAGGAAGTATTGATGATGAGAGTCCAACACCCAGTGTTTAAATTACGAATATATAATAATTATAAAAATAATTTAAGCAAAATGGCAGTGTGCCGCTGGGATGATGGTCAAAGCCACTTAAATCCTACATGTGTGTGCACACTTTCACAAAGACTAGGAACACGTGTCAAGCTATGCATCGCCCCATATTACATTAGGATTGATTAGTTGCGGAATATAGAGTTACATATTTGGAACAAGTTGTTGGATGGCTGTTTAGAATTCCACTACGTCCTCAGCTATGGGCATATGGCTACTGTGCTATTATATGTCTTAAGAGGTACAACTGGGAACCACCGAGATTGAACTGTCCCTATTGGAACTGCCAGTTAAAATACTTTTGCAGTAATAGCAGTGAAATATTTTATGACCTGAGGCCTGGGGTCAACTGGAAGGAGGGGGGAGAAGAGGCAAAGATTTAAGGATGTAGAACCAGCTGCCCTGCATGGTTAGAGCTGCCTCAAAGACATTAATGAAAAATAATATGCAATGCATAGCATAACCGTGCATTCTCTGCACTCTTGAAGGCCACCAGCTTATCCCTAGTACATGAGGTCTGTCTGCCCTTCTAATATTTTGTTTTCCTCACTGAAATGTAATTAATGTTTTAGAAGTTAAATGTGGTTTATGCAGAAACGATGAGAACATTCTCCAAGACAACAAGCTTTTCCCTTCCCCTGTAATGGTAATATAAATTAAGAGCTGTCCAAGTTTTTATATATGTTGAAGGAGCATGACTATTTCAAACTCAATTCTTTATTAAAAGAATACAAATTTGTTTACTTTTCTTCTAATTTTCAAGAAGAGAAAAACCCTGCCTAATACCCTTGACCCCCAAAAGCAAATTTGAGTACAGTGGGGTTGCCTACTGATTCTCTCCTTCCCCTCAACTGGAATCAGTCTAATGTTTTTATCTTCTTCTGTGTATGTGGAAGTGCTAGGAAAACGGGGGGAAATGGAGTGGTGGACATAAAGGAGAGGTTGAGAAGAAGAGGGGGTTGTTGGGCAACTCTACCTGGGAAAAGAGAGGCAGGAGGTGACTCCAATATCTCCGGTGTTCTTTTGGCCAGTCTCCCTGGATAGGACCAAGAAAAGGGTGCCAGCGAACCGGGAGATTTTTTGGAGCCATTGCCCCTGTTTAGATGTCCCAGCAGCCACAAGACCCAGAAGCCACACACAACTGTTTCCATCCGACACCAGCAAGAGCCAGAGTAGGGGTGGAATCTGGTGGCCTGAAAGGATGGCTAACACCTACAGTGGACCCTCACCTGGTCTCAGTATTCATTCACTGCACAAACACACGTCCCCGCACATCACAGGCGATGGAAATGTGTGGCTCCCTCTTATGTGTTATAACGTGGTTTTACTAACACTGGAGACTTTGAAATTTAAAATTTCATTTCACAATGAGTAAAGTGAATTTCAGGCAAATTACATACATCATCACTGGCATGAGGATTTTAGTCACTATTTTGGGAACAATCAAAGAAGAAGGGATGTTATACAGTTGGGTTAGGAATGAACACTGTAGTGTGGCTTCCTGGGCTGGAGTCTCAGCCGTCATTTATCAGCTCTGTGAACTTGGGCAGGTTGCCCCACTTTTTTGAGTCTCAGTTTTCTCATATATAAATAGGGAAAATGGTAATTCCCACTTTACACAGTTATTATGATGAATTAAATGGGAAATTCATATAAAGTATGTGACGAATAATAGTAAGTACTCAACAGATATGAAATATTACTATTTACAAGGTACCTAACATATATCAAGAATTTTGTAGTACATTGTCTTTCATATAATATCTAATATTTATTTGGTATATATTCAAAAATAAATTTAAAAGTGCTCTCTTTAGTAGAGATATTTTCTCATCATAGCTTACCTTTGTAAACAGGCATGGTGATTTTTAGAAATAATTTTCGAGGCTGCCTCCAAGTCTTTGGGTAGCCAGTAAGTAATTAATATTAATATTGATGTCTGGTGGGGGGGGCAGAATTTCATAGAAAATCTTAGCTGAAAAGTTCAAGGTTATTGTAAGCAATCTTAGAAATGTAGCTTAAGGAACCAGATATGGTGGTACATGACTGTAATCCCAGTACTTGGGAGACTGAAACAGGAGGATCGCAAGGTTCAAGACCAGCCCCAGGTACTTAGTGAGGCCCTCAGCAATTTAGGAAGACCCAGATTCAAAATAATAAGTAAAATAGGGCTGGGAGTATAGCTCAGACATAGAATGCCCTGGGTTCCATCCCTAGTAAAACACACACACACACACACACACACACACACACACACACAATGTAGCATAAAACAAAATAAGCAGATAAGTAAATAAAAAGAACATAACTGTTAAAGAACTAGAATAGGAAGACAAAATGATCATTAAAAATTTTTAATCCCTGAAAAATAGGCACTATCTGGAATCTCTAGAAGTATTATAATCTATATGTTGTATGATTTTTTGAGCCTAAAGAAGAAAAAGTCATACCACAGCGTTCAACCAATTTTTCTGTGCCATGTAAGTCTGGGTTAGGATGAAGCTGTGCTGTGATATAAAAGTTTTTGTAAACACATACTTAGAGAACAGAGGTATATTGTCGTATTTGGATAGAATGCAGGCAATGCTAAGCACCTATTCGAGATTTGAAATTTCATTCTTTGTATTAGGGAGGAAAAAAAGAAGAAACTGCTAAAATTTCCACACAACTGCATCTGAGTTACAATGCCCATTCCCACTCATTCATTCTTCTGAAGCCAGCTCATCATTATTAATGGCTCCTCTTTAACATGCAAACTATTTCTGAAGTATGCTCATGACTACAAAAAATACAAGAGAACTTTAAAACATTAATTTAGTTGCCCTAAATGAAAGGGTTTTCAATACATGAAACACAATTGCTTTTCTTTCTACATGTAATTACATGTAAAATCAGGAGTAATAGATGTGCTCCAGTTTTGACTAAAACCACTTGCCTTCACATAGAATTTTTTACAGAAGTCAAACTTCTCAGCATTACTCACCATGAAAGACAAGATTCTGTACAGGACATTTTTCAACGGTTCTAGATTTTTTTCTCTCACTCTTCGTTAGCAGAAGGGCCTCTGGCATCCAACTTTCTTTCTCATCTTTTGAAATAAAATTCTTGTGTTTCTCCAAGTGTTCCTGAAACTTAACAACCATTAACCACTCAACTTAGCAACCATTTAAACATAATCCTTCACAATAAAACTGGGCTTATCTAAAACGCCAATGATTAGAAGTGTTTACCATCAAAACCAATATATTCCATTTCTCTATAAAGACAAGCAGTGCATTTACTATACCAATTTTATTATAAACACATGGCAAAAAAGGAAAAGCAAGCAGGAGTTTCATAGGACAGAAAGAATTATGACCCTTCTTAACGAATAGTCACTCCCCCATAAGATTGAAAAATGATAAAAACGAGTGAAATGCCTCTCAGGAATAGCACAGCCAGCAGGGCCTCCGTGCCGTGCCACAGGAAGAGTCAGGGTTGGGACGGCCTTCCTTTTGAAAGGCCTAAAACAAAAATACATTATCTACCTTACTTATTTTTAATATCTCTTATCAAGGAGAAGGCACTAAGTTTCGCCATTTACTAGAAAGCTTATGATTAATATTTACCATCTTTGGTTGTTCATTTATGAATAATGGTGACAGACCTCTGTGGCAAATATATGGTCAGAGCAAGGTGACAAGACCAATATCATTCAGCCCAGTTCGGAGAGGATCGTTTATAGCCAATATAAGCAAGGCTTACTTCTTTTAAGGTTCCTTGTTCTTTAAAAAGAAAAGAACATCACTCATGAAAAGAGGCTACTTATCTTTTCAATATTTGCTTGAGTTTCAAGAAATAATTTCAGCAACTCCTGCTGTCATCCTCAAGCCTTTAATATGACATTTGCTGTATATTCTGCACTAAAATTGGGAACATATCTCCATTAATTAAATTATTTTTGACAGGCATTGTGGAGCATGTTTATAATCCCTATACTTTGGAGGTTGAGACAAGAGGGTCACAGGTTCGAGAACAGTCTCAGTAACTTATTGAAACTCTCAGCAACCTAGAGAAACCCTGTTTCAAAAAAGTAAATAAAAAAATGTCTGGGGGTGTAACTGGGAAGTAGAATGCACCTGGGTTCAGCCAGGCATGGTGGTGTATGCTTGTAATCCCAGTACTTGGGAGGCTGAGACAGGAAGATCCAGGTACGCAGCCAGCCTCAGCTACTTAGTGAGGCCCTCCGCAACTTATTGAGACCCTGTTTCAAAACTAAGGAATAAAAAATAGGGCTGGGGGTGTAGCTCAGAGGTAGAATGCCCCTGGGTTCAATCCCCAGAACCACAGTGAATAAATAAATGAATAAATAAAATAGGGCTGGGGTTATAGCTCAGAGGTAGAATGCCCCTGTGTTCAATCCCTAGTACCAAGAAAAAAAAATAGAAAGAACAAGAAAAGAGGCAAGTTTAGCATAAAGACATTTTTTTCTGAATCATTTGAGAATAAGTTGCCAATGTGGTATCTCATCATTCCTAAATAATTTATTTGTATTTTCTACAAATAAAAACATTCTTTACACAGCACAATACAACTATCAAAGGCAGGAAATTAACACTGATAAACTACTAAAAATCTATTTTTCAGAACCCATTTGAATTTTCTCATATATCCCAGTAATGTTTTGGGTTTTTTTTTTTTCCCCAGTACTTGGGACTGAGCCCAGGGACATTCTATCTCCAAGCCACACTCTCAGCCCTATTTTATATTTTATTTTGAAATGGGGGCTAAGTGTCTCACTAAGTTGCTGAGACTGTCCTCAAAGCTGCGATCCTTCTGTCTCAGCCTCCCAAGTACTGGGATTATAGGCGTAAGCGTATAATGTCCTTTTTAACAAAAGAATCCAGCCCAGGACCATTGTGCTTAGTTGTCATGCCTCTTCAGTCTTATTTAGCCTTGGACACTTCTCAGTCTCTCTTACACTTTCATGACTGTGACACTTTTGAAAGATTACAGGTCAGTTATGTTGTAGCATCTCTCAATTTGGGATTTACATGATTTTTCCTTAGGATTAGGCTTAAAAGGTGCATCTTTGGCAGGAATATCACAGAAGTGATGCTGTGCCCTTACTGTATCATATCAAGTAAGACTTAGCTTCAATTTGTCTCATCGCTGATGTTCCCGTTGATCACCTGATTCAAATGGTACCTGCTAGCCGAGTGTGATGGCCCACACCTGTAATCCTGGTACTTGGGAGGCTGAGACAGGAGAATCACAGGTTCAAGGACAGCCTCAGTAACTTAGCGAGACCCTGTTTCAAAATAAAAAGGGCTGGGAGTGTAGCTCAGAGCTAGAATGCTCCTGGGTTCAATCCCTAGTAGCAAAAAACAAACAAACAAGCAACAACAACCAACAAATGGCACCAGCCATTCCTCACTGTGAAGTTGCTCTTTCTCCCTTTATAATTAACACCTGCTTTGTAGGAAGCTACTCTGAAACTTCAACGCTGGTTAAAGACATACCTGACCACATCTACCCTGGATATTTTGGTTATAATCCATAAGCTTCTTATCCGCTCAAGCCATGTTGAGCTGCATTTTTTGTCACCACCTAGAATCCTTAGTAACACAGAATTAATTGAGTTTCTGACTTTTTTGACTTTCCTTTCTGGTTTATATTGTACATAATTATAGATTGGCTCTATCTTACTAAATGACAGTTCTGATCTTGTTACTTATTAGTTACTTGAGAGATTTTTTTTTTTTTTTGCGGTACTGGGGATCAAACCCAGGGGCATTCTACCTCTGAGCTACACCCCCAGTCCTATTTTTTTTTTATTTTTTATTTTGGAACAGGGTCTCACTAAATTGCAGAGGGCCTCACTAAGTAGCTGAGGTTGGCCGTGAACCTGCGATCCTCCTGTCTCAGCCTCCCAAGTACTGGGATTACAAGCATGCGCCACCATGCCCAGATTTTTTTTTATCTAATAGTCCAAATCATTTAGTCTGATATTCAAGGCCTGCATCATCTGGCTGTCATATTCTCTCTTTTTTTTGTGGTAGTGGGGACTAAACTCAGGCGTGTTCAATCTCCACTACCTCCAAGCTACATCCCCAGCCCTTTTTATTATTTGTTTTGACACAGGGTTTCATTAGGTTGCTGAGAGTCTTGCTAAATTGCTGCAGCTGGTCTCAAACCTGCGATCCTCCTGTTTCAGTCTCCCAAGTACTGGGATTACAGGTGTGCACCATGATGCCCAGCTAGCTCTCATATTCTTTTTTTGTGTGTGTGTGTGGTACCGGGGATTGAACCCAGGGGCATTCTACCTCCAAGCTATACCCCCGCCCTATTTTTTTAATACTTTATTTTGAAACCGGGTCTCACGAAGTTGCGGAGGGCCTCACTAAATAGCCGAGACTGGCCGCGAACCCGGATTCTCCGGTCTCTGCCTCCCAAGTACTGGGCTCTCATATTCTCCTATTTACACTCAAACCAAATAGTCCACTTGCCTTTTCTCAAATGCCTTTCGGATTTTCCCACTCTATGCCTTGGTTAGATTATCCCGATTGTTACTTACTTTTGAGCCCAAAGACTGGGTCCTTTTTCTTCCGTGGAACCGTGGAACCAATGACAGGACCCGGCACCAGGTGAGTGGTGAAGGGGACATTTATTCTCAGCCAGCAACAATAGAAGTGGAAGATAAAGTATCAGAAGACTATAGATATAAGGTAAAAGAAACGAGAGGGCGGGATAGGCTAACATGGGGGAGGAATATGCATGTGCTTTATTATAATGAGTTAGAGGTTGTCAGGTGGTCAGTCTGGCGGCCACCTTAGCTCCAGCTCACCTGAAGGGAACTTCTGTCCTTTAGGTGTCCAGTCCTCAAAGGCAAGCAAGATTAGGGAAGGGCAAAACTGCAGCCAGGCCGTCCAGGCAGCACAAGACCGGAAGGCGTGAAGGTCGGCTGGCTGGCTCTCCTCTTGGGCGGCAGAGGGAAGGCGGAAGGATCTGCTGGGGATGGAGGCGGCACGATGCACCGAACCTCGGGCCCACTCTGGAAGGTGCCCCCTGCCCCGTGGCTCACGTGGCGTCCGATGAGCAGGCATGTAGCCATTACGTTGACAAAGGTCCGGTTCCACGCTGACAGCCAGGTCTGGTGTGGGTGGTAGCCCAGGCAGCGCATGACTCTGAGGATTGCAGGGTTGGGGCGTTTGGGGAGCAGCTCCCTAGGAGGAGGTGAATGTTCCTTACCGGGTCTAAGCCACAGTGCTCCAGGATTTCGTCCATGGTGGCCCTCACGTCCGGGTTGACAGTCAACAAGCGGCTGATGATGAGTCGTGGCTGGATGGTGACGTGAGGGAGCACCCAGTACCTTCCCTGCCGTGCCTTCTGCAGCTGCTCCTGGGTGGTGACGGTGAACGGGACGCAGCCTACCAGCATGAAGTAGAGGGTGACCCCCAGGCTCCAGGTCTACCTCAGGGCCATAGCCATGACCCTTGTAGACCTCGGCAGCGCAGTAGCAGGGAATAACACAGGCAGCCGACACCTTCTGTCCAGCCATGAAGCGGCAGCTCAGCCCAAAGTCAATGATTTTGGTCCCTTCCGAGTCCAGGAGGATGTTAGGCAGCTTCAGGTCTCTGTGCAGGATGCCTCCCTTGTGCAAGTAGCAGCACACTGCATTCACAACCTGCCAGAACACCCTCCGGGCCTCCTCCTCCTCCAAGCTGTGGGACTCCCTGACGTGGTCCAGCAGTGGCCCCCTGGCTCACATGCTCCATGACCAGGTAGGTGAAGTGGACCGTGTTCGGGTACTCTACTGCCCTCATGAGAGCAATTTCAGATAGAACTATGGGGTTGTCTCTAAAGGAAGGCAAGACCTTCACAGCTACCTCGGTTCCAGTGAGGATATGGCGGGCCAGTTTGACCCGGGCAAAACTGCTCTTGCCAATGTCCCTTAGGACCACATAATTGTCCATGAGGACATCCTCACAGGGAGAACTGGCCGCGAGGCCTGCCCAGGCCTCTCTACTCTCTCTCTCCTAGCACTCTCCATCGAAAGCTGCAACAGCAACTAATGATGCTACCTAGAAAAACAAAACAACAACAAACCAACAAACAAAAGTACAACAAAATAACAAGCCCAAACAAACAAACACACACACAAAACAATAAAGCCAAAAGCCCAAACCAACAAATCAGATCCAAAGCTGCCAATCCACCAAAAGCACTATCTTGGAGTCCGACAGGTCACCACCAAGAGCTCCCTGTACTAATGGATGAAACCCAGCAGCAGCGAGGGCCTTATATAGCCGATCCTGGGGACTCCCTCACAACCTTGTGAGGTCACATGGCGGGTCACGGCCGGGTGTGGCCCACTGTGGCCATCTTGCTTTTGGGCCTCCAGGACTTTTCCACTTGAATGAGAAAAATAAGGACTTCAGAAACTTTTTTGCTTAGGGCGTTATGGAGACTGTTTACTTGTTTAGAAATTAAAATTTGTAGGATGCTTCAATGGTTTTATTTTGAATCAAAAGTCTAATAATTTTTGGCTTTTAAAGCCCTCATCCGGAGGATCCATGTTCGAGGCTAGCCTCAGCTACTTAGTGAGACCCTCCGCAACTTAGCAGGACCCTGTTTCAAAATAAAGAATAGAAAATAGGGCTGGGGGTGTAGCCCAGAGGTAGAATGCCCCTGGGTTCAATCCCTGGTACCACAAAAAAAATAAAAATAAAAAAAATAAAGACCTCATCATGTCTTCACTCAAGGTATTCTATTTCCTTTCCTTTCTTTCAACTTGAAATGATTGTTGTCAAAACAATGGTAACATACCACTCACATCATGATAAGAAAAATGCTCTGTTCCCTAAGACACCATAGAGCACGTGATTAACACCCATGAGGCTGAGGAAAAGGGAGCTTTCATCCTCATTGCCCCTTAAGGTCCTCATCACATTTCTTTCATTTAATTATTTTTAAATTTTATTGGTGCATCGTAATTATACATCACAGTGAGGGTCAAAGTGATAGACACAGCGCCTGGTGTATTTCCTTCAGCATCCCTCCCCGCTCCCCTTCCTCCCTCCCCGTACATGCTAGTGAGATTGGTAGCTATAAGTGTGAGGATTTGTCTCTATATTTTCTATTCTACTCTATTTGTCTGTGTCTGTTTGGGGGCCAATACCATGCTGTTTTTATTATTACAGCTCTGTAGAAGAATTCAGAATCAGGTATCGTGATGCCTTCCTCATGGTTCTTATAGCTCAGAGTTGCTTTGGTATTCTGAGTGTTTTGTTCTTCCATATGAACTTTATGACTATTTTTTTTTAGCTCTGTGAAGAATGGCATTAGTATTTTGATAGGAATTGCATTGAATCTGTAGATTATGTTTGGTGGTATGGCCATTTTGACAGTATTTATTCTGCCTATCCAAGAACATGGGGATTTTTCCATCTTCTAAGTTCTTCTTCAATTTCTATCTTTAGTGTTCTATACTTTTTACTTTAGAGGTCTTTTACCTCCTTGGTTAGATTTATTATTAAGTAATTTTCTTTTGAGGTCATTTTGAATGGAATTTTTTTTCGATTTCTTTTTCAGTGGATTGGTGGTTGGCGTATAGAAAAGCTATTGATATGGCGGGAGGAGAGCAGGTATATGGGGAAATACACCAGGAAATGTATGCATCTATGTTCGAATAACTTTGAATCTCATTGTTATGTATAATGACATCACACTAATAAAAGTATTAAAAAGTAACAAAAAAAGCTATGGATTTTTATAAGTTGATTTTGTATCCGGCTACTTTACTGAATTTGTTTACTGGCTCTAGAAGTCTTCTGGTGAGTGTTTTTGTTTGTTTGTGTTTAATCTTCTAAGTACAGGATCATGTCGTGGGCTGTATCAGTCCTGCATGGCAGGCTCTAGGAGGTGAGTGAATCTGTCTTGAGCAGCTCCTTGGTCTGGCCATTTCTCCACAGGATGACCTCTCTTTACCAGGAACTGTGCTGTAGATGGACGACTGACCAGGTCCCCTGGTCCAGTCCCTGTGTTTCAATGTCTTCATGTGCTCACGGCATGGGTGAACAGCTTCCATCCCTTTTCTTCTGATGGGAAGAACCTTCCCCACCTCACAGCCAGACTGCAATGGCCATAAGGAAGGCATCCTGTTCCTCTTGTGGGTCTTTGGGGTCATCAGCCACCAGCTCCGCCTTGCTGGGAGTTTGGCATTCTTCTCTGGTCACAAATATGATTCCATCCTTCCCTTCCTGCTTGGGAATAGGCCATGGCTACCACCCATTGCTCAGTCCTGGCAGAAGCAGCCAGTGTGGTGGTAGAGGCTACACCTTCCTGCCATGACCGCTCTCTCCTCAGTATTAAAGTTATTATTTTTTGAGGGGTTGGGGGTACTAAATATTGAATTCTGGGGCATTCTACCTCTGAGCTCCAGGCTCATACCTTTTTATTTTTTAATTTGAAACAGAGTCTTGCTAAGGTGCTGAGTGTCTCGCTAAGCTGTTGAGGTTGGCCTGGAACTTGTGATCTTCTATCTCAGTTTCCCAAGTACTGGGATTACTGGTATGTGTCACTATACCCTGCTATTATTAAGCTTATTTTTAAATATTTCATCTTCTTAACCATGGTTTATAGTCTTACTTTGTTCTTTGTCCATATCTACAATGGTTTGAACAGTCTTGTGCTTCACACCAAAGATAACTTCAAAGAATAAGGCAAAGGACTTCTCAAAGACACAGTTTCCCCTAAAGCACACTGTGCTAGGCTGGCCTATTAAACACTAGTCTGTGTTTCTTCCTTAGGCTACACACGAATCTCAGGATCATCACTCACAATTCACTGGGGTCATTTTTTGTATTTGTTTTTTATTTTTCTATTTTATTTTTATGTATGTATGTATGTATGTATGTATGTATGTATGTATTGTGGTTCTGGGGATTGAACCCAGGGGCAAGGGCTTTCTAACATCACAAAATGAGAGAGGACCAGACATTATGTCTCATGATAGAAAAATACACTACCACCTATGAAATATTCTTACCAAAAATTGAACTTGAATATGATGAAGCTTCTAGATTTCATTCACAAAAAATACAGAAGACAGATGAGGATCTGAAAGCAGGAAATACAACTACCAAAATCTGGACATGGTGATGCATACCTGTAATCCCAGCATTTGGGAGGCTGAGACAATAGGATCACAGGTTCAAGGCTGGCAAGGTGGTAGCAAGACCCTGTTTCACAATAATACATACAAACATACACATGCATACATATGTACATACATACATGGGTTGAGGGTGTAGCACAGAGGTAGAATGTCCCTGGGTTCAATCCCCAGGACCACCACCAAAAAAAAAAAATTGCAGACAGTAGAAAACTCTAGTCTTTAAAAATGTGTAGAAAGGTATAATAAATCAACGGATATCTTCTCTTACACTGGATTTTGCAGTCTGTAATTGTGAGACCTGGAAGAGCCACAGTCATTTTATCTACATGAAGAAAAACTGTCTTTGAAGGAAGATTAACCAGAAAAAAATGCAGAGCAGAAAATCATGGAGTGCCAGAGATACAACACAATTATCAATGTCTAGATCAAACAAATGCCAAAATGCACCATTCCTCCTGCTACTGTTTACGCTGGTTTGAGTTGAGTTCATTTTTATTTGTAACCCAAATCATCCTAACATAGACTAGGGAAGGACCTACATGTTGTGAAAAAGAACCACTTCCAAAGAATAGATTTAAACATTGAGTCTCTATATAGGAAGTCCCTTTCTTTTCTTTTCATTTCTTCTCAATTTATAAATATAATTAAGTTGAAGATCGCTTTCTCTTTTTAAGATGCATCAAAAACACATTTGGTGTGAGCTACCTCTCTAAATCTTCTCCAGTGACTAATCAGACTATTTTGATGCTAACTAGTTACTCAAAAAGATACTATGGCAAACAACGTAAGTATTTAAAACATTTTCTAAAAACAATCTGAATTAATGACATTTTAACTTTTATGATTAGCTCCAAAATAAGAACTCTTAAAATAACATATATATATGTGTTATAACATATGTGTATGTACATATATATAAAACATGTGATGCACTGACTTTATTTTTACTTAATTGTTAGTTACAACCCAATATATAGGCTCTGTAATCTACTTACTAATGGATTTGTAACGTGGTTTGAAAAGCCACTGATATAAATTACTCCATTATTTTTCAAAGATGTTCCTCTCAAGAGGAAAAAAGGTTTCCTGTCCCTATGCAAAAAATGGAATACTAAAGGATATTACTCCAGTTCTTTCTTTCTTTCTTTCTTTCTTTCTTTCTTTCTTTCTTTCTCTTTCTTTCTTTCTTTCTTTCTTTCTTCCTCTCTCTCTCTCTCTGTGTCTCGCTCTATTTCTCTCTCTCTCTCTCTATTTCTCTCTCTCTCTCTCTTTCTTTCTTTCATTTTCATGGTACTGAGGATTGAACCCAGGGACATTCTACCTTTGAGCTACACCCCCAGTTCTTTTTAATTTTTATTTTGAAAGAGGGTCTCGCTAAGTTCCTGAGGCTGGCCTCCAACCTATGATCCTCCTGTCTCAGCCTCCCAAGTACTAGGATTACTGTCATTTGCCACCAAGCCCAGCTTCCATTTTTATTTACTATAGCAAAATACCTGAAGCTGGGTAAATTTATAAAGGCAAAAGATTGACTTAGTGCACAGTTTGGAGGCTGAAAGTTCAGGATCTGGTGGGTGGCACCATTGGTTAAGCCTCTGGTGGGGGTACATGTGGAAGTTGGAAATCATATCACAGGACAGGAAGTCAGAGAACAAGTCAGGGGTCAGGTTCAGACTCTTACAACTTCTCACTCTTTCTCGAACTCACTCCAGAAAACCAGCATTCCCTTCTGAGGGCAGGGCCCCAATGACCTAAGGACCTCCCTACTGGGTCCCACCTCTTACAGATGTGAAGTTTCGGTCACCAAAGTTTCCATGTCTTCTAAAGCTTGTCTTTTGATCTTTGGGGAAAAAAAAACTAGTTAGTAAAAGTATTATAGACGAAGGCTGGGTTTTCTTCCTCTCTAACACTCTACCACACTATGACTGATGCCAAGCATGATAAATCCTAGTGGAGCTGCATTCAGATTAGCCACCAGTCCACCACCAAAGCACATCTGCTGCGATGGTAATTTTCACATGTGACACTAATGCAATAAATGAACCCCAGAAGGGTTTCTCTCTTAGCAAGTGGCTTATTAATAAGGAGCGGCTCTAACTCATCTTCTGTAATGAGTGTTCCATAAAAAGTGAGGAGATTATGAACCTCTTTTTTCTTCCATGTTGTTTTTTATTTGTAGAATCACGGAGGAAGCAATCGTGGTTCAATAGCATCATTCTGTAGTAAGTCATTAAGACTCAGAGAAGCAGTAGTACAGTAGTCACGTACTTTCTCTTGAGAATCAAACTCCCTGGGCTCAACTCTGCTGCTTCTTAGTTCTGTGATCTTCGTCAAGACACAATCTCCAAAGGTCTTTGTTTCCTAAACTCTAAAAATAAGCATTCAAAGAATAGCTGACTCTCCATGAGGTTGCTGCCAAAAATGCAAAGTTCTTACTATAACTGAAAAATATAAGTATTTAAGAAGTATTATATATTTTAATGAGGTGACTTGCACAAGGTCAAGCAGTTAGAAGAGAATCCAGGACTATGGTGGGAATACAGGATACTTGGTGATTCTATTATGTATACCAAGGCATACTATTTGTAATGTTATTTTTTAAATTTTTTTCAAATATCCTTCAAAAACATACATTTGTATTTAGCCAATGTTTACTCCTTGGAATGTCAGACTTTATAGTTTGATTTTCTATTTCAGCAAAGCTATCTCTTTAAAGATTTACTCTAGTTATTGCAGTGCTTTTAGGTATTATTAAAACATGAATTCCAGTGTATTATTGAGTCAGAAATACTATTCAACTGATATTCCAGATGATTGAATGCCAAAAGAAAATCAGCCTTTACTAAACCTTGCATTATCTTTGATTTTTTCAAGAGTGCAAAGTAAAAAACTAACAGAAATAAAAGAAAACTCTCTTAAGAGCCACTGAAAAATAATAAGTGTTTAATAATGTTACTTTATTATAATATTACTTTATTATAATTATAGATACTATTACTTTATTATAACTCAAACAAATGGTAAAATGAAGTATCATTTGACAATATTTTCTTTCTTGTTTTATGTATTAGATTTATAAATATCAGATAGAAAATTTACCCATGGACATCAACACATAGAAAATTTTAATTACTAGCTATTTATAATGAGATCATAAGATGAAACCTGTAGAGACATCCTTCACTTTTCACAGATCATGAGTTCTGCTTTCCTCTATTCCTCATACATCTATTGTCCTAGCTCAGGTTAACTCTACTATTCCTTATCTGATAAATGATAGTTGGTAAAAATAAATAAATAAGTAAATAAAAATAAATGGTAACAATGGTCAATTTTATAAGTTTTGATCTTTCTAAGCACAATTAGGACAAGAAATGATCAGAAAATGGGGAGAGCCCAATATCATGCATATATATGTTTGTGTGTATATTTACATAGATGATGATAGATAGATGATAGATAGATGATAGATAGATGATAGAGTGGTAATCTTAATTAGAAGATTCATTGGGCAAATACATTTTTCCCCAAATGCTACCTCTTGGACTTTATTTTAGTCAGCTTTTCCTTCGCTTTGACCATAGTACCTGGCAAACACAAGTGAGAGGAGGAAAGGTTTATTTGACTCACAGTTTTAGAGGTTCAGTCCATGGTCGGCTGACTCCAAGGCAGAGACCACAGCGGCAGGCCGAGTGTGTGGTAGAGAAAAGGCACTCTCGTAATGGTGGCTGGAACCAGACAGAGCAAGAGGCGGGGCCCAGGGACACATCCAGTCCCCGAGACCCCCACCCCGGTCCCCAGTGGCCCAGCTCTCCAGCCATGCCCCACCTCTAAGCCCTCCTGCATTGGGACCATGATTTCAACACCAGAGCTTTTTTTGGGGGAGGGACATTCTAAACCTAAGCCATGAGAGACTTAAATACCTTAGGTTTGGGTTCTTTACATTTTTTTTCAAGCAAAGCCTACATAAAATTAAAAAAGGACAACGTGCATTTCATTAATTTTGGGATGTGATTCTAAGGAATGTGAATGGGAATCTTGAAAAAAAAATAAAGTAAGCCCATCTAAGGTTGTACTTTAAAGCTGGTCATTGCTGTAGACAGCTAAAGCTCAGTTCCACCAGGGACTACTGAGGAACTGTATGGAAGGTACCTCAGAATTCTCTGCCCAAAGGATAGAGGAGGGAAGTATTTACCCACTGCTTCTATCCCTATTGGTCAAGAATATTAGTTTCCTCTAACTTCCGGGTTTTCACATATGTCAAAGTAGATTAGCAGACTTTCACAGGTGTTTCATGTAGCAGGGCTGTGAGAGAAACACCAAGACAGAAAGCAAGAGATGCCTAGTGCTACAGAGGTGACGTGCCATCAAAGAGTGAGACAGGAGGACTTACACATGGCCAGCGAGGACATGAAGTGGAATACAAGAGATAGGCACTACCGTCCCCTCCTTGCAGCGTTCAGAGCCACACAGGTTCCACCTCGAGTCCAGTCTGTCACAGAGCCTTCAAGGTAGTGGTGATCCCCCGTCCAAAGAATGCAGGCAAAGGATTTAGTGGAACAGACTTCTGAGGCTACAGTAATTTATTATAGGCCTATAACTGATATTTATCATCTCTCCTTCTACCACAAGTTTTAATTCACTTTTGGCAAAGTCTTCAGGGGGTCCAGGTTGTTGGAGTGGTGAAGTAGCCCAGACCTTCAGTGTCAAAGGGTTACAGTTCTTGGTTGCTGTACCTTGTGTAGCTGTGGCTGCCATTGTCGCCCATGTAAGGTTATCACTTGATACTGCGGCACTAAGAGATGCCTCATCAACCCCTCGGGAGGACACATTCTGTCCTACCTACATTAATAGCTGTAACTCTTATCTCTTTATGGTGGCAAGGGTCAGCAATCCTTTCTAATATCATGTCTCTATTTGCCTAAGGAATTGTTGACCTAAAAAGTCATTGTGCCCAAGTGGTTCTCATAGCTTGGATTTCAGTGGAACTGGGTGCCCTCATGGAAGCCTTCCCCACCCTACCTTCAGTGCAGGCAAATCATTGGCTGCATCCCTGTGAGTATTATAGAGGGATACCAATATCCTGGTTCCTGGGTCACTGGTTCAGTGCAAGTACTGCATCCTGAAGAACAGTAGCCCCCTTTACAGGGGAATTTCCCAAGCTTGTACTTTGTTAAGCTCTTACTAGGTCATTAAATCATTCTATTAAGTTGGCTGCTCCAGGCAGTGCAATACATAATCAGACCATCAGATCTCATGGGATGCACCTATTTTCATATCTCATCTCCCATTAAATAGGCCAGTTAATCTGAGATGATACTATAAGGGACTCCACGTCAGTAAATCAGGCATTCTCCAGGTTTCAGGTGGTGATGTTGGCAGAGGCGCTGTAGGCACAGGGAACAAATCCAAGTCTGAGGAGGTGTTGCTAAAGTACAGATTAATCGACACATTACTCAAATAGGAGTCTGATGTAATCGACTTGACACCAAGCGCCTCGCAAGTCCCCTCAAGAGACAGCATCACATCGATGTCTTGGTATTCGTCTGGGCTACTGAGAACTGGAGCATCCATGACTAACAAGCACAGTGATTAGGAGTATACACTACTGGGCCCATGCATAGCCTCTATCCCAGCCTCATGGTTCTTCTGTTTATGGATCCACTGTACAAGCTGTAGGGTGGCCAAGGACAGAGGCTGACAGAGATCGACTGTCCACCTGGTGGTTCAGGGGCTCCTGTACAGTGGATCTTCCAGTGGGAATTGATGTGAAACACTGATTCTCATGTTTTTGCTCGTTCCCTTAAGTCTGTCCAAATGTCTCTTTCCCAGACTTCCTTGCCTCCCAATCTCAAAATTTGCCCCCAACTGACCAGTTGAACCATTTCTCAGGAGTTCTTAAAAATTTGCATTTAAGGATAATTCTCTACAATAACAGTGAAGGATAATGCAAGTTGCTAACATCTGCTGACTAGAAGGCTTCCCCTTTATTCAGGAAATTCAGTCTAAGGAAATGAAGGGAGTTGGAGGCATATTTGAGAGCAGCATTATTTAGGCAGGACCTACCTCTGGTGAGCTTTCTGTGGAGTTTCTAGGCAAGTCTCACTAACCATGATGTTACTCATACAATAGGGTCCCTGTCACCAAGTTTGAGGATAAGTACCTCCCACAAGGGTAATGGAGCTACTCTTCCAGGGCAAAGGGTGCAGAACAATCAGGGGTTTGGGATACGCCATCACAGGCTCCTTCAGGCAAACATCGCCATCCCACGTCTCGGGCCCCACTCTTTCCTCATAAGGCCCCCGCATCAACATAGGAGGCCTGTCAAGCCTAAACATTCGCTCTTGTTTGTAGTGTGGCTACCCTTACCGTTAAAGCCCCAGCCCGCTGTCCTAGTCTGCCCTCCAACTGCCGAAAATGAGTGTTTCTTTAAATGCTATTGTGCATCCTGCCGACTCTCACAGCGGGCCTTGAGCTTGTAGTTGACTGCCATTTTCCCTGGCAAGGTTCCTACAGCCTTTTTTTTTTTTTTTAAAAAAAGCAGGCAACTCCACAGTTCTTCCTATCACCACTGCCTTTATGCCAAGTGCCACCTGTCACGGGTGTTTCACCTTCATGCACCTCCCCTGCACCTCAAGCCACACTAGCACCCTAGGAAAGTCTCAGCAACTGCGATGTTACTCACCCCAGGGTCATTACCACCAACCATGGCGTCCTTATTTCGAACTGTACTGTGAGTGAGACAGGTCCAGACTCCCATCCTGATGGGCTGCTCTCACAGTCGCTTCAGAACATGACTTAGCCCTGGTTCTCCGCAAAACAGGCCAAGAAGGGACAGTAGCTTGCACATGGGTTGATTTTGGCTAAGGAATGAGGGACTGGAAAGAGGAAAAGAGGAAATGATAGAAATGAGGGATAGTGCAAAGAGGTCTTTAGTTGGCCACAGCTTTGAACAACTGCGATGTGATACTTTGAGAGCAGCCATGTGGAAGGGACCTCAGTATTGTCAACCAGAGGGATGAAAAAGAGAAGAATTTGTCTTTAGGTCCCATTCCTCTTAGTCAGGAGTTGTAATATGGGATGTTAACTCCCTCCCACACGAAGGTAGTTGATGTGTCAGAACGGCCGAGCGGGTTCCTGCAGATAGTCCACACAGTAGAGGCAGCAGAGAAGTCTGGGGGGCAGGAAGCAAGAGAGACACAGTACAGCCCGGGCAATTACCCGTCAGTTCACTGTCTGCAATTAGATGCTGGAATAAAACAGGAAGGCTGGGAAGATGGGAGGTGCACCAAAGAGCTCTTGCCCGGGGAGATACGTGCTCTACGAGAGCATCATGTGAAACGCTATGGGAACTTCAATGGGAAAGAAGAGACAATCCTTGGGCTTCGAGGCGTGAGTCAAAGTGCTGAGGGTTTACTGCAATTGCTTCTTCCCGCCATTACTGCTCCTTTTTCTTTTTAAATATCTGATAATTCATTATCTTCTGTCCCCCCAAAACTTAACATTAAAAAAAGAAAGAGGAGGGGGAGAAGGAAGAGGAAGAAGAGGTGCAATTAAATAGTTTTGCTGTGGTAAAAACATTGTAATGATTTTTTTAAAGTAGTTTGGAGCTAAAAATAAAAGGCATATTTCTCTCTGGACTGTGACTTACACTTTATTGGAGTTGGGGAAAAGCATGAGATAGCACCTGAATAAATAGATCCGGTGTGATCTATTCAGTTGGTGTGAAGAGAGAATCTGCTTTTACTGGAGCAAGCAATTCAAAATACCGCAAGGAAATGCATCTGTGCGTATTTTAAACAAAGGAATGATTACTCTTTTGTGGTCGTAAAATTGGAAAACATTTGAACATATATTGTGAACACTCACTTTCAAATATTAAGTTTCTATAGGGGATGTTAATTGTATCTAACTCATGGACAAACTTTCCAAAATTCTGGAGTTGAATGGCCATGTTCCTTTCAAAAGAAAACGTTTATATAATGTGGAGGGTGTTTTGT
>PVJS01023141.1:0-29885 GCA_004027185.1 Glis glis | reverse complement strand
GGCGTGGTGGCACACGCTTGTAATCCCAGTACTTGGGAAGCTGAGACAGGAGGATCGCAAGTTTGCAGCCAGACTCAGCTATTTAGTGAGGCCCTCTGCAACTTAGTGAGACCCTGTTTCAAAATAAAGAATAATAGCCGGGCGTGGTGGCACATGCTTGTAATCCCAGAACTTTGGGAGGCGGAGACTGGAGGATCCGGGTTCACAGCCAGCCTCAGCTCTCTCTCTCTCTCTCTCTCTCTCTCTCTCTCTCTCTCCTTAGTGAGGCCCTCCGCAACTTCGTGAGACCCAGTTTCAAAATGAAGTATAAAAAAAAAATAGGGCCGGGGGTATAGCTCAGAGGTAGAACGCCCCTGGGTTCAATCCCCGGTACTGCAAAAGAAAGAAATAAAGAATAAAAAATAGGGCTGGGGCTGTAGCTCGGAGGTAGAATGCCCCTGGGTTCAATCCCCAGTAACACACAACACACACACACACACACACACACACACACACAAAACAACAAAGATAATTTTTGTCTCCTAACTAAACCTTCATAGTTTCCTGGGAAGACCTGTCTGGTGTAGTAGGGATGAGTGAGTTCCTCTTCCTAGCTCATGCATTTCTGAGCCACTTTCTTAATACTGAGGTATGCATGTGGTGGGAAGTAGAATGAAAAGGGAGTTCCAAAACAAGTGAGGTCCTGTGACCAATAAACTACTGTCTCACACTTACATCCCAGGCAGACTCCTTAGGAACAGTGAAGTCCAACAGGCAATAGGACAGGTTTATGGCCCCAGGAGTATCAAAAAATTTTAAGAACGGCAACAGCTTTGCAGCTTTGTCTATTCTGCCCATCTCGTCTAAAAATGCCCTAGTCTAGCAGCTTGCATGCTTTGTAGCCACTTCAAAGAGCTGCCCGAAAATGTCTCAATGAAGCTGGGCATCCATTACTACAAATTTTAAAACTCTAGAGAAGTATCAGCTGGAATGAGGACTCTAGAACTCAAAATCCTTTTAGTCACAAAATATTTTAAATCAGTGCACCATAGATGAACGCTTTATAAAGCATAAAACTGGTGCCTTTTAGATTGAAACTAGATCTCACCTGAAACCATCAGGTTCCCTTTTCCAAATCCATAACATGACTATGATCCCTTAAATTACTAGAATCAAAAACAAGAAAACCTAGTTTGTATTCCTAGCCAAATACATAAGTTGGAGCTTGATTAATTTAACCTGACTTTATATACTTAAAATGTCTAATAGCTATTCAGCAAGTAGTTTTCAAATTGGGCCACCTGCTTTTTCATGTAAAATGAAATTATTTACCTCTTCAATTTAATAACTAAATAGAAATATATTAAGCTCTTAATTTTTCACATATAAAACACCAAAGAAAAGTCCTGTAAACAGCCTTCTATAAGAATATCTACTTCAGTATATTTAGACGACTGTTATGTTATCATCTCCTTTAAATGCTTGTCAAACTTTTCTTTATAGGTAGTCTGATTCCAAATTAAAATCTGATCCACAAATGTTAGATTGGTTTTCCCCAACCAAAATATACTCAAAGACTTTCAAACACAGTTAACTAAATATATAACTGAAGAATTTACAAGCCAATTTATGATTGAGAACAAAAAAAAAGAAATTGATAACATACATCTGCTGGAACTTGTAGTTCTTCTTTGGTATATTCATGGGCTACCTTGATTAAGTCCTTTGGAAAATATCCAAACATACGCCCAACCTATATGAAAGAAGGGGCAAAAGGGAAAAATATCAATCAAATCTGTATGAGGAATATAAATGAGAGACTTCTTAACAGCAACAGGAAATATAAACACAGATAGGTAAAGTAAATATAACTAAGAGATATATATAATTGTTATAATAATTATACGGAGATTATCCAATAAAAATTAAGTGCAGAACATTGTTAAAAGAACATTCCCAAAACCATTGGAGTTTTCTTTTTTTATATTCAGATTCTCAACAAAGGGGCCGGGCGTGGTGGCGCATGCTTGTAATCCCAGTACTTTGGGAAGCGGAGACCGGAGGATCTGGGTTCGCAGCCAGCCTCAGCTCTCTCTCTCTCTCTCTCTCTCTCTCTCTCTCTCTCTCTCCCTGTCTCTCTCTCTCTCTCTTTCTCTCTCCTTAGTGAGGCCCTCCACAACTTCATGAGACCAGGTTTCAAAATAAAGTATAAAAACAGGGCCGGGGACGTAGCACGGAGGTAGAACGCCCCTGCGTTCAACCCCCGGTACCGCAAAAAAAAAAAGATTCTCAACAAAGGGGACAAAAAATTAGGGGACAAAAAATTAGATTTTAGAAGCAAATAAAAGATCTGCATAAGACTACTGTATATTATGTGAATAAAACTATACAAATCAGAGCTGGTTAGGAATCCAATTCCAAATAACCTCTAGCAAGACTACCTGTGCATTTCATATCATTGCTCATAAACAAGTACTTTTAAGTTTTTCTTAAATCAACATGCAATAGTCATGAAAATTAATAAATAAAAATACAAAATTCCTGAAACATATGACCACTGTAACAAATGGCAAATATTTATTGATATCATATGCAAAACTAGCTTTTTTTTGGTACTGGGGATTGAACTCAGGGGCATTTTACCTCTGATCTACACCCCCAGCCCTATTTGTATTTTTATTTTTGAAACAGGGTCTCACTAGGTTGATGAGACTCTCACTACTTGCTGAGGCTGCCCTCAAACCTGTGATCCTCCTGTCTCAGCCTCCCAAGTCCTGGGATTACAGGTGTGTGCCACCATGCCCTGGTTATACTACCTTTTTTTTTTTTGAGAACTATATTTCTAAGTATTTGGGAAGAAAATAAAATTAAAATGTAATACATACTCATCTACATATCAAGCTTCAGTTTCATGCAAAATAAATCCTCTGCAGAAAACCCCATTCATTTTTAGCACCAACAGCTAAGCTAGATAAGGTGTATATAAAGTATATAAAGTTCCCCTTGAGAAACACACTTTTACTAGCTACTGAATGAAAGGGAGCAGTAGATCTCTTTTCAATCATAAAAGGAAACTGATACGCAAATCAAATAGACAAAAAGAAGAAAAAAGGGACATCTTATCGCTAGCTCTAAAATATCCCCATTCATGAGTGTTCTTGTTATATCTGGAAACTGTCTGAAAGCTAGTATTAGTGGTAGAATACTGCCATGAAGATTAGATAAGATGGGGCAATTAGTAGCTACATCACTGGCAGATAATACCTGAAACTCTAGGGATCCAGAAAAGATTGCAAAAGGAAAATGAAGAAAGAGAAAAGAGAATCATTTTGAAAACTAAAGAGAGTTTCTAATTTCCTAAGTATAAGTTTCATGAAACGAGAGGGGAGTCTGAAAGGAAATACACTTTTCCCTTCTGAGGAAATTCTATTAAGGCTGAATCTGGAAAAGAGAAACCAGAGATACATGAAAAAAGGAAATACATTTTGTCTTTGCTTAATCTTTGTCAATTGAGACCATAGGTTATATAAAGCTCCATAATTATACACTGGGTGATATCCCATTTCTTACAGTCTGACAAAAAAAAAAAATGGTGCAGAATCATGGAGCCTCATGACTGGAAGTAATTTTCATGTCTAATTTTGCTTCCATATATCCTCCCTGCCAAAGTACTGTTGATTTGATTTGGGGGTGGGGGAATAGAGGATTGCCTCAAGAGAACAAATTCTGCCTAAGCTATTATCAGAACAAATGTACACTGCCCTTAAAGAAATATTCAAAAAGAAGGTGGATAAGGCATGGGCTCTTTCCTTACAGAGTTTTTACTTTATAGTAAGCTAAGAGAGTACACAAACTGCAAAGCAAAGCAATAAAGGACTGCCACATGAGCAATCCAAACAAAGTACCACCCAAATAATGATCTGTCAGCAAAGATCCCTTCTGGCTGGGTACTGAAGGCAGGGTTCTTAAGAAGACATGGTGGGAGCTGCGACCCAGAAAGAAATGACAAGATCTCTAGAGATCATATAGTAATAGGCCAACATGTGACAGGAGAGAAGTATAAGTCAAGCTTATTTATCCAAAAGCTCAAAGAAGGGGAGAAAGATCTTAACTGATATATAAAAAATGTAGCATAGATACATGGAAAAATCATTCCAAGAGTAAATATTACCAAGACATCTCACTTGGTAGACTTTAGAGAAACTAGCATTCTTCTTTGTGTGGAGTAATGCAACTTTGAGTCTGTCTAAATACTTGACCACTTGATGTTTCAAGATCCTTCCCTAGAAATCAGGAATGCCAACAACATTGAAGCATTTTTCCCAAGGGGTGTCTCTCTCTCTGTGTCTGTCTCTCTCTCTCTCACTCCCCTCCCCCCATTATTTGTTTGGTGCTTTATTGAGGGTGAGAACTTTCACAGTTGGGTCTGGGAATGTGTGTGTGTGTGTGTGTGTATGAGAGAGAGAGAGAGAGAGAGAGAGAGAGAGAGAGAGATGAGAGAGAGGAGAGACACTGCTGGGGATTGGTCCCAGGGACATTCTACCTTTGAGCTACATGGTCTGAGAATATCTTTAAATTGGAACCAACCAAAGGCCACTGAGGCCCTTTAAGTAAATTAACTGTCCACATATACTTTCTTTCTTTTTTACATAACATACTTCCTAAAATGGAAAAGACAGTACTCATAAGTCTCTCAATCAGATCACTCCCAGTTAATCTCATTTAAAATATCAAGATAAGCTGGGCTTGATGGCGCACGCTTATAATCCCAGTACTTGGGAGGCTGAGACTGGAGGATCTGGGTTCCCAGCCAGCTTAAGCTACTTAGTGAGACCCTCCGCAACTTAGTAAGACCCTGTTTCAAGATAAAGAACAAAAAATAGGGCTGGGGGTGTAACTCGGAGGTAGAATGCCCCTGGGTTCAATCCCCAGTACTGCAAAAAAAAAAAAAAAAAAAAATATATATATATATATATATATATATACATATATGTATATGTATATATATAAAGATATAGCCAGGTGTGGTGGCTAACACTTGTAATCCCAGTATTTGGGAAGCTGTGACAGGAGGACCACGGAAGCAAGTTCTTGGCCAGTCTCAGCAATTTCATGACGCCCTCAGCAACTTAGTTTTATTTTGTTTCAAAATAAAAAATAAAACCGTGCTGAGGTAGAATGCCCCTGGGTTTAATCCCCAGTACCACACACACACAAAATCAAAGTATCATATCGACATTGCCATGTCTGATATGGGGACACCATAACACCGCCTGGGAACAGAACCTCTGGGGGAACTTCCAGGCACAAGGTACCTGAAAAGCAAGAAATGAATGCCTCAGAAGTTACCAAAAAAGATAAAAAGAAAGCACACAGTAAGCATAATATTTTTATTTTTCTACAGAGTAATAACACCACAGATGATTAGTTAACTGTTCCCAGGGCTGACACTTTTTCATAAATATTAATATTTTTAAAAAGATGGTCGGGTGTGGTGGGGCACACTTGTAATCCCAGTACTTGGGAGGCTGAGACAGGGGGATCACAGGTTCACAGCCAGCCTCAGCAACTTAGTGAGGCTCTCAGCAACTTAGTAAGACCCTGTTTCCAAATAAAAAAAAGAATAGGTCTGGGGGTGTAGCCCAGAGGTAGAAGGCCCCTGGGTTCCATCCCCAGTACCACACACAAAAAATAATTAAATAAAAAAAAGATGTATAAAGTCAGCTTTAAACTTGTATGCCTAAAACAATACTGCATACATAGCTTATAGGATTAAGTCACCTGTGAATCCTTCCTTTTTTGTTTTTGTTTTTTTTTTTTTTGCGGTACCGGGGATTGAACCCTGGGACATTCTACCTCCGAGCTACACCCCCAGCCCTATTTTTTATTCTTTATTTTGAAACAGGGTCTCACTAAGTTGCAGAGGGCCTCACTAAGTAGCTGAGGCTGGCCACGAACCCGGATCCTCCAATCTCAGCCTCCCAAGTACTGGGATTACAAGCGTGCGCTACCACGCCTGGCTTTAATCCTTCCTTTTTTAAGCAATGAAGAATTTTCAGGTTTTCACCATTTTAGCCTTTATTTTGTATGGAGCATCCTGGAATTTGATGATGAGGGATTATAGTCAGAACCAGTTCAGTTCTATTTCAGAAACCTTTGCTGAACCCCTATGCTCTGCCAGGCCTGAGGCCTGCTAGGAACACAGGGCAGTCTTCTTTTATCAGTCTAGTAGAGAGGACAGGTTAACTCCATCAAAGACCCCAAGATAGCAGTCATTTAACTCTACAGTGCTAAAAAAAACCCAATCAAAAGTAAGGAAATATAGTATGTCAAATTTTTACTTACACTTCCAGCCCAAATTTCTGGCGATCCCCCTGCCAGTTTATAGTACACATAGACAGGGTCACCTTTTTTAAAATTCACAAATCGACAATCCGGGCCTGTGAAATCTTCAACGGCTTCACCCCGGTACATTAACACTGTATGTAAAGATAAAATTTAAAAACAATTAGATATCAGGATTCAACTTTCACAGTCCATATTGATTGATCAAGAAATATAGGAATCTCACTGTAAATAACAATCGAGTTTTTCTAGTACTCTCTGGAATTGCTTTTAATTCATGTGCTCAAAGTACCTAAAAATCCTTGGAACTTTTATTGCTATAATCACAATACCTCCTGCAATTAGACAAGAGAAAGGGAAACTTGCTCTAATTTTCTCTCTCATGCTGAAAGCAATGTGCCTACTGCCCACATGGCTGGCCTCCGTGAAACTCTTGGTTCCCTCTCTAATCTTCTAGGCCTCCATTTTTTGTTTCATAATCATTAAAACATAAAAAGCTTCATTTTGCAAATGTATAAATGCAACTGCACACAGAGACAGGCTTAAGCATGGTTAGATGTAGGGGTAATAGGGAACTGGGAAGAATACCCAGGAAACCCCAGGGGGTCAATTAACTAGACCTAACCACTAAAAGGCACTACCTTTAAGTGGCTGCAACTGCTACTGAGTAGAAAGTAAACAATATCCTTGCAGCCAAGTTGTTTTGTTCAGTATCTGGGTAAATTAAAGGGAAACAATATTTTTCCAAAGCAAATAATGTTGACTCTTTCCAACACTACATAGGTTTCAAAACAAAAGAAAAATATCCTTACATGTATTTTTCTATAACCAAAATCAAAAGTGGGCATCCCATTTGGTAGGGACCAAGCAAAACCATAAAAATAGGTCAGTAGTTACCTTCATGCTTATAATGGAGTATTAAATCACACTTGATCTAGAAACTGGTAGGAACAGTATTTTTCTTTTTGTTGACCAAATAGTTTCTGATTTATGATGAAATGGACAATAGATGCATTTAAACAGCAGAGACAAGGAAGAAATGGAAGTAACACTTTTTCTAAAAGCCACTTACCAATAAAATACACAAAAACGTGGGTTTTTAAAATACATATTTGAGGGGCAAACATAGATTTGGAGAGGGTAATGTTTTTTGAAGCTGAAATATGATTATTTTCAGACATTTCAGCATCTTCATTCAGGCATAATTGAGTAAGAAGCCAGGTTGAAGGTGATGGGAGATTTAAGATTGGAAATTCTAGTCAGAATTGGAAAAGGCAATGTTTCTCTTGTTTCCCATCACTGAGGATTAATAGTAACGTATCAGATGACAACATCATGCACACTGTTGGACACCTATCTGGGAAGCACACAAGGATACCTGACGTACATACCTTACCACATACTTCCTACATCACAACATGGATGTGTTTGGTCACATCTGTTTGGACATAATCGTTTCTCAAGTTACATTACGACCCTGAGCCCTTGCACTAGCATGTCTCAGGACTGAGGAAGCAGCAGCGAGGCGATTCTCCAGGGAACTTGTTTGGAGGAGCCAGGGAGGATAGTGCTTGACAGCAAGGAAGAGCCTGGTTCTGTTCCATAAAAACTTAACGGGAAAATCATGGCAGCTGCTTTGTTTTTACAGTGTTTATTTACATCAGCCCTAGGGTTTCTTCTAGGAATAGCTTAGCGTAGAGATATAGCTTTTCTTTTTCTTTAATGGTATTGTAATAACACAAATAATTCAAATTATGAAATGTGTGTGTGTGTGTGTGTGTGTGTGTGTTGCTGTTTGTGTACTAGTAATTAAACCGAGGAGCATTCTTTTTTTTTTTTTTTTGCGGTACCAGGGATTGAACCCAGGGGACTTCTACCTCCACGCTACACCCCCAGCCCTATTTTTTATACTTTATTTTGAAACCGGGTCTCACGAAGTTGCGGAGGGCCTCACTAAGTAGAGAGAGAGAGAGAGAGAGAGAGAGAGAGAGAGAGAGAGAGCTGAGGCTGGCCGAGAACCCGTATCCTCCGGTCTCCGCCTCCCAAAAGTACTGGGATTACAAGCGTGCGCCACCACGCCAACCGAAGAGCATTCTATCTCCGAACTACATCCCTAGTCCTTTTGATCTTCTGTGTTGGAAACAGTGTCTCCTAGGTTACAGAGACTCCTAGGTTACTGAGAGTCGTTACATTGCTGAGGCTGTGCTGGGCCCCCCCCCCTTTTTTTTTTGTAGTGGGGCTTGAATCCAGGGGTATTCCACCCCTGAACTATACCCCCAGGCCTTTTTACTTATCTTTTTGCCTTGGAACAGGGTCTCACTAAGTTGTTGAGGCTGGCCTCAAACCTGCGATCCTCCTGTCTCAGCCTCTCAAGTACTGGGATTACAGGCATCCGCCACCACACCAGGCTAAAATGTGATCTTATAACATCAATTCGAATGTAAATTGTTCAACTGTAGGTTTCATGGCCTTTTTAAAATGAATTTGTGTGTGTGGAGGAGAGAGGGGTGGTGGGGATTGAACCCAGATGCATTCTACCTCTGAGCTACCCCCCCAGGCCTATTTTATTTTTGAAACAAGGTCTCACTAATTGCTAAGGGCTATGCTAAATTGCTGAGGCTGGTGTCAAACCTGCGATCCTCCTGCCTCAGCCTCCCAGGTACTGAGATTACAGGCGTGCTCCACCATTCTAAAATGAATATTTTTAAATATGTATTGCTTATAATTTATGAACAACATTGTCGGTCGGTTACAAGTTTACTTGGAGACCAACCAGGAGGCCTTGAATTACTCTGGGCCGCCAAACACATAGGAAGAGCTTCCAACAACACAAGTTACTAAGGCTAAAGCTGGGGGTTGGCTTATTAACCTCTTGGAGTATTTATTATCCTTACTGTAATAACTCTTCATCTGAGTCTGAGGATATGGACTCCCCCACCGCCCACCTCCAATCCAGGACTGAGGAACAATTCCGCTTCCTGCGCACAGAAGAGGCTGCCATTCCCAGGTGGCCGGTTTAGATCGTTGGCCTCTTTCAAGAGCGAAAGATTTGGCCTTTCTGCTGCCATACCTGGCAGTGCGCAAGGCTTCTGTGCACAGAAGTGACAGGACTGAGGCGGAGTCGGGGCGTAGACCTCAGAATAGATGCTGTGCCTAGACTCGAGGCTCGCCCCAAACCTAAACTCTAGTCCTTGTTCAGAAGGCAGTAGGAGCCCAAAACCCAGTGCAGCAGGAGGGGGGAAGGGGCAGCGCCAGTGTGCCTTTCCCGAGGAGCCCCACCGTCGACCTGCCACCGAGCCCTGAGCGCATCTGCCCCGGCACTGCGCCGACCCAGGTCCCCGCGGCGGCGGGGGCAGAAAGCGCTGGGCTACGGCGTGGGGCGCCCGGGGCGCGCAGCGCGCAGCCCCATCACCCTCGGAACCGGGCAGGTCCGGGAGGAGGGAAGCTGGGAGCTGTCCCTGGGGGAACCGGGTATCCCAGCACCCGCCCCCGACTCAGTCCGCAGAGGAAATGGAAGCGCTGGCAACAAGTGGGAGGTGCAGCCCCCCAGGGTCAGGGCCGGCGGCCCGGGCGCCCGCAGCGCCGGAGGGGGCCAGCGCAGGCTCCCGAGCTCGGCCCGCCCCGCGCCCCGGCCGCCCCGCCGGCCGGCGACCCCCGATCCAGCCCGCGGGTGCAGGCTCCGACCCCCCGCAGCCCGCAGGCGCCGCCGCGGGGACCCCGGCCCCGCCGCCCGCGCACTCACTGCTGCACTCTTCGTCCGCGCAGACTTTGTGCTCGGAGAAGCGCCGGCCCGCGTTCGGGTCCGGCTGGCCCGGCACCGGCCAGGGCGGCCCGAGCACCAGCAGCCAGAAGAGCAGCCCCGGCGCCGCAGCCATGTTGTGGCCACCTCGGGCGCCGGTGACGCCGAGCGGGCCGGGCCGGGGCGGGGCGGGCGAGCGGGCGGGGAGGGACGCGCGGGGCGGCGCCCCGGGGAGGGGGCGGGAACCGATCCGAGCGACACGTCAGCGGCAGATCTGAGGGATGCAGGGCGCCTCGGGGAGGAGGCCGGGAGCCGACCTTCCTCCAGGGGGCCTGCTCCACTCTGGCCGCGTTCCTGGCAACGCGGGCTTTATATCTGCTCCGCCCAACCCCCACTGCGTTCGCTGCTTTATGACGACCCCCGCGTCACGCCCGTCGTCACTCGCCCTCCGCGCCAGCCCAACGGGTCCTCCGGCGCCTTCCGCGGCCTCGGGGGTCGGCCCGCGCTGAGCCCGCCCACTGCACCCCACCCCACCCCAGACCCACCCTTGGTTCTGAACGGCCAGATCCCACCCAGAACTTGCCACAGTTAGTCAATGGCCCCAGGCCCCCGCCCTTCAGACTCCCAGGGAGTCCTGGGGAGGCCCATCTCATGATCCCTTTTGATGAGGAGAGGGGGAGGTGGATAGAATGGTAGTTGAGGATGTACACTGGAGACCGTGGCCTGCTTCATCTTTAAGCTGGGCGATGGGGAGGGGAGAGGAGAGCTGGGTCCTCTGGCTGAGGTTTTGAGATTCCTGTCTTTATCCAGAAGGGAAAAGTAATTTAACTCAGTATCAATGTGTTCAGCTTCCATTTTGGGCTCCCATTCGTGCCACACACTGGACAAAGCCCTAGCCTGGTGCGGGAGAGGACAGAACTCAAAAGGCAAGACATCCCATCGCATCGAAAAAGTCCACAACTTAGTGGAAACCAACGGACATAAAAATGAATAAAGAATAAATGACCGAGAGGAAAACTAGTCAATAGCAGCTAATAAGCTGTGCGTGGTGGCGCACGCCTGTAATCCCAGTACTTGGGAGGCTGAGACAGGAGGATCTCAGTTTCAAGACCAGCCTCCGTGATTTAGCAAGGCTCTCAGCAATTTAGCGAGACCCTGTTTCCAAATAAAAAACAAAATAGGGCTGGGGGTAAAAAATAAACTAGGGCTGGGGGTGTAGCCCGGAGATAGAAGGCCACTGGGTTCCATCCCCAGTACAGGAAAGAAAAAAAGAAAGAAAGAAATATTAGCTAACATTTTTTTAGTACTTTCTTTAGGCTCACTTGTTATTCTAAGGTCTTTATATGTATAACATTCATTTAATCTTTATAACAATATATCTTCCAATAAATAGTTGGTCCCATTCTGATCCTCATTTTAGAGACGAGTACATTGAGGCATTCACACATATAGGAAGTGATGGAAGTGATGGAGCTCAGATTCAAACCCTCATTCTGAGAATAAAAACAGTGCCCTGGCCTGCACAGTGTCAAGAGTAAGTCTGAGCCAGGCATGGTGGCACATGCCTGTAATCCCAGTACTTGGGAGGCTGAAACAGGAGGATCGCAGGTTCAAGGCCAGCAGCCTCAGCAATTTATGAGGCTTTCAGCAACTTAGCAAGACCCTGCTTCCAAAAAAAAAAATTAAAAAATAACCGGAGCCGGGCGTGGTGGTGCACGCTTGTAATCCCAGTACTTTGGGAAGCAGAGACCGGAGGATCCGGGTTCGCGGCCAGCCTCAGCTCTCTCTCTCTCTCTCTCTCTCTCTCTCTACTTAGTGAGGCCCTCCACGACTTCGTGAAACCCGGTTTCAAAATAAAGTATAAAAAATAGGACCGGGGGTGTAACGCGGGGGTAGAATGCCCCTGGGTTCAATCCCCAGTACCGAAAAAAAATAACCGGAGAAACCCTCACCCTGGTGCTGGGGACGCAGGGTGGGTGAGCCCTTGGCCCTGCCCCCGGAGGCCCCCGGCGCTGGGGACACAGGGCAGGCGAGCCCCTGGCCCCACTCCGGAGTACCCAAGTACTGAGGTCACAGGAGGATGAGCCATGACCCCACACAGGAGTGACTCCAGACAAAGAGAGAAAACCTCAGATGAGTGAAGAAGGTGAACTAACTGGGGGAGACAGGAGGGAAGGAGAGGGAAACAAACTGGTGCACAGGATGGACTTACACAAAGATATCAAAGACAACTACTATGCTGAAAATGGGAAGGAGGGAGGGGGAGGCAGGGTGGGTGGGAACTAGGGGAGGGCTAATTGACCGATGAGTGCATGTATACGTCAACCACCCTGAAATCCTTCAAGATGTATGATTGCAATGCACTAATAAAATTAAAAAATTAAAAAATAAAATAGGACTGGGGGTGTAGCTCGGAGGTATAATGCCCCTGTGTTGAACCCCCAGCGTCTCTCACACACACACCCACACACACACACACAAAGCTAAGACACAATATTCTCTGGCTAAGCATAGCCTAGCTAAATCTACATGTGTATGTCACCTGGGCTTTTGTTTTTACAAATTGTAACTGTTTCTCCTAGTTTGATCAAACTGCAGAAAAGTCATTAGCCTTTATACATTGTTTGCTTACTATTACTATTATTTTTTTTTTTTTGGCAGTACTGGGGATTGAACCCAGGGGCATTCTACCTCCGGGCTACCCCCAGCCCTATTTTTTATTCTTTATTTTGAAACAGTCTCACTAAGTTGCAGAGGGCCTCACTAAGTAGCTGAGGCTAGCCGTGAACCCAGATCCTCCCGTCTCAGCCTCCCAAGTACTGGGATTATAAGCGTGCACCACCATGCCTGGCGTTCTTTGCTTATTTCTTATGCCAGTGGGTGAGCCAGACCAACCAACCAAGATTCAGGAAGCTTCCCTGGTCTGGTTGGTTGCCTGTTAGAGAAGTACCCTCCCTTTTAATCACAACTCTATAAAGTCTTCACCAAGTAACAAGCAATTGTTATACTTTCTTTCTGTTTAGGAAAGAAAAATCTTATTTAAGTTATAATGTAACTGAATTATGGACATGCACAATTAAAAAAAAAGAGAAGACAAAAACTGCTCAGCCCAGGGAAGAGTGCCTCCAAAGTGCCAATACTTGAAGCAGTTCCCATTTGTCTGTGTCTAGGCCCTTTTCCCTGCAGTCTCTGCTAAGGTTATTTATTTTATTTTATTTTGGTACTGGGGGTTTAATCCAGGGGCATTCTAACCTGTGAACCACACCCTCAACCCTTTTAGTTTTAATTTTGAAACAGGATCTCACTGAATTGCTGAGGGTCTTGCTAAATTGCAGTAGCTGGCCTCGAACTTGTGATTCTCCTGTCTCAGCCTCTCAAGTACTGGGATTACTGGTGTGCACTATCACTTCCAGCTTCTGCTAAGGTTATTCATCAACCTTAAGCAACAAACCTATCCTAATTTCCCAATCTAATTGGATTCTTTAAAAACTAGAGACAGAGTGTGGCTCCCCATGCAATCCATAGTGTTGAATAAAGAAAAAGAGGGGAAAGAGATGCTCACAAAGGTTTGTTTTCAGGGGCCATGAGAGGTCCCAATCAGTCCAGCATAGTTCTGGTGCTGTCTGGAGAGACCGTGGCTAAGGTCATGGACAGACACTCTCTAAGTCATATTTCATTGTTCATTTTCTATTTATATGTTGTAGAATCTTAGGTGTGTTTAATAGGCACCTCTAACTTAATATGTTGAAAACCATACTCTTATTTTTTTCCTCTCAAATCCTGCTCCTTTCTGTCTTTCCTGTCTCAGATAGGAATGGGAATGGCCATTTAATTCTTATCATCCAGGTGCTGAAAGCCCAAAACTTAGAAAAATCCTTTAGCTCTTTTCTCTCACACCCAAGTCCAGTCAATCAAACAATCCTATGTCTTCATTTTAATAGCTTTATTGAGATATAATTTACCTACAATAAATTGCACATGTTTAAAGTGTACAATTTGATGGGTTTTGACATGCAAATGCACCCATGAGACCATCACCACAATCAAGATAATTAACACATCCATCATGCCTCCAGCCTACCTCATGCTTCTTGTAATCTCTGCCTCCCCTCTCCTGGCTATCTCCAAATATCCTTCTGCCATTATAGACTGGTTTCCAGTTTCTAGAATTTGCTATAAATATATAAACGGAATTATACAGCATGTATTCCCTTTTTTTCACTCCCTTCACTCATCATAAGCATTTGAAATACAGAATCTGCCCACCCTCACCATCTGTTATGCCAATACCACACGCCAAAACATCATCATAACTCACCTGAATGGCTGCTAGAGTCTTTCCTCTGTTCTTGCTTATACCCTCACCTTCCCAATGTCTATTGTCCCAGAAGCAGCTAGAGTGGTTTTTTTTTTTTTTTTTTGCATGTGTGTGTGTGTGTGTGTGTGTGTGTGGTACTGGAAATTGAACTCAGGGACATTCTACCTCTGAGCTCCACCCCCAGCCCAATTTTATTATTTTATTTTATTTTAATCTATTATTTTATTTTTAAATTTTATTATTTATTTTATTTTATTTTTTATTATTTTATTTTGTTTTATTTATTTTATTTTATTTTTTGCAGTACTGGGGATTGAACCCAGGGGCATTCCACCTCTGAGCCACACCCCCAGCCCTATTTTTTGTTCTTTATTTTGAAACAGGGTCTCGCTAAGTTGCTCAGGCTGGTCTCGAACCTGCACTCCTCCTGTCTCAGCCTCCCAAGTACTGGGATTACAAGCGTGCGCCACCACGTTCAGTGGAGTGATATTTTTAATTATAAATTTGATCATGACTCTCCTCTGCTAGAGAGCTTCCTATAGCTTCCCATTTCCAAACAAAATGAATTGACTTAATTATGGGCTACATTGTCTTATTTAATTTGACACCACCATCCTTTTACTCCCATTTCCTAACATTCTTTTCTTGCTCTAAGAATACACCTAGCCCATTTCTGCTTCAGTGCATTTATACTTACAATTTTCTCTTAACCTGAAATAATTCCCCAAATAATCTGCCCAACTAACTAGTCCCCTCACTTCATCAAGTCTCTGTAACAGTGGCATATTGTATGAGAGGCCTTCCATGACCACCCTACTTAAAATAGAATCCCTTTGTATGACTATCAAGCCCACTACTTTTATTTGTTTTTCTTTAGAGCACTTACCATTGGTCTTAAATGTATCTATTTGACTGCCCTCCACCCTACCTCAAATATAAGCTCCATGGGAACAGGGAATTTTTTCATTCACTGCTGCTACTTTGGTGCCTAGGGAAATGTCTAGAACATATGAAATACTCCACAAGTGATTTGTTGGATGAACCCATGGTTCCTCACATTGTATAGATATGTTATATGATTAACGTAGACAGCGTCCACGTATAAATAGTACCAGGAGGAAATATGCCATGAGAACAAAGCATTTAATGTCCGTCTCTCAGTGGCATCCTCAGAGCCAAGACATACCCCAAGATTCATTTGCTGATGAATGAGGGCATATTTGTTGTGAAGGGAGTGAACGAGATCTCAATGTACTTGTTTTTCTTATATACTACTAGAATATTAAAGCAAGTTAGAAAGTAGTTTTAATTGTTCTTTCCACTTAGAATAGAATTAATGACAATTCATTGGTAGAAAAAACAAAACAACAAATTGATCTAATTGAATATTATGTCACTGATAATTTGCTTTGATTCATAGTCAGATATACTTTTACATTCAGGGTGACTATTCCCAGTTACTAAAGAACTAGTTGCTTAGTCTGTAGAGTTTTGAAAGTTTTGATTTATCTGCATTCCTTTTAAAAATTATTGCCTTAAATAGATATTAACCAGTCTGCTGGATGATGACTCCCGTGAGAGGTAGCAGTAGTTCTTCCTACAGCGTACATATAATTAGTGGATGAATCAGTACGCACTTTTACTCATAGCCATTGATGCTTAACATCAACTCTAATCACAAGCGTATTATCTGTTAACACCTCAAGGGGAATTCTCACTGAGTAAAGGTTAAGTAATAGTTAAAGGTAATGAAGGTGTCGTAGAAATAAAAGATATAGAGGGTTCCTGGCCTCCAAGAGACTGCAGTCTGAATGACAGGACAAGAAAAATATATCTGAAAAAAAAGAGCAAACATAACAACACACATCACTGCGAACTTGCCGTAGCACCTGCCCAGGAGCATCCAGAAGGTCTAGCCTTGAGGTTATCAAGAAGAACTGTGTTGATTATCAATGACAAAACCACTTGGTGCCTAGAGAATAGTGTAAAAAGTAGTTTTCTGACATTGGATTATAAGCAGTATAAAACATTGACCTCTAAAGAGATGAGTGCTGTGGCTGCCCGGGCTTGCTCCCTCCAGAGAGCACTCACACCACAGCCAGGGAAGGGAAACTCAAATAGGGAATATCGTTGAGTTAAAGAAATATAGTTTGAAGTTCAGAGAAACCAATGCAGCTAGAATTCATAGAGCAGAGTACAGGAGACAAGAGAGAGAGATATGGAGAGAGAACAGCAGAGAGGGGGAAGGAGAGAGAGCGCGCACTCCAGCACACTTCAGACATCTGTGGAGGGGTTCCCTGAAGGCTTTGGCTGAGTAATAAGCACATGTGTGTGAGGAACGACCTGAGGCCATCAGAAGAACCATCAGAGAGAAACAGGATGGGGCAAGGGAGTGTTGGGGCAGAGAACAGTTTGTGTTATGACCAGCCAAGTGGAAAAATCTGTAAAAACAGGGCATTGAGTATTCAGTAAAGGGGAGAAATTAGCCCAAGATTAAATGCTACTCCTGTCCTGTCCACCAAAGAGGTCTAGAATAGATTAAAATGTTTCCAATAAATTTACTGTATTCCAGAACAAGTTCAAGAATATTCAAAAGAATACAAAATATCCAGCACCCAATGAGGTAAATTTGCAATGTCTGGAATCTAATAAAAATTTATGAAGCCTGGCCGGGCGTGGTGGCCCACGCTTGTAATCCCAGTACTTGGGAGGCGGAGACCGGAGGATCCGGGTTCGCGGCCAGCCTCAACTCTCTCTCTCTTTCTCTCCTTGTCTCTCTCTCTCTCTCTTTCCACTTAGTGAGGCCCTCCACAACTTCGTGAGACTTGGTTTCAAAATAAAGTATAAAAAATAGGGCTGGGGGTGTAGCTCGGAGGTAGAATGCCCCTGGGTTCAATCCCCGGTACTGCAAAAAAAAAAAAAAAAAAATTATGAAGCCTGTAAAGAAGCAGGAAAATACAATGCAAAATGAAAAGAAAAATCAACAGAAACTACAGAAATAATGCGAATAGAATTATTACCTAAGGACATTAATATAGTATTTTCCATATGTTCAAGATGTCATAGAAAAGCATAAGCATGTAAAGGAGAAAAAAAGAAGATGTGAAAATGATCTAACTCAAACTTAGATTTAAAAAAACAATGGTGGAGATGAATATTACACAGAATGAGATTAACGGAGGATTGGACATTGCAGAGGAAAACACCAGTGAACTGAAGATGTAGCAATATAAAATTTTCAAAATGAAACACAGAGAGAAAAGAGATGGAAAGAAGTAAGCAGAACATCAATATACACAACTTCAGCCAGTCCAATATACATGTTATTGGAGTCCCTGGAGGAGAGACTGAAAACATGTTTGAAGAAATAATAAATGGAAGTCTTCCAAATTTGATGACCACTCACAGATTTAAAAAGCTCAATGAACTCCAAGCACAAGAAAAATAATGAAAATGGTACCAATGTACACCAAAAAGCTTAAAAACAGCAGTAAGAAAAAATGTGAAAAGCTCCTAGAGAAAAAGACACACAGAGGAGTAAAGATGAAATGGCAGGAGATTTCATGTGAGAAGCAGGAGCCAGAAAACAGATAAACATTTTTAAAGTACTGAAAGAACAGACACTCTAGAATTGCATAGGTAAAGTTTTGATTTTTGATTTTTGGTTTTGGTACTGGGGATTGAACCCAGGGGCATTCTACCTCTGAAATACACCCCCAGCCCTTTTTGGGTTTTTATTTTGAATCAGTGTCTTGCTAAATTGCTGAGGCTCTTTGTGTTCCAGCAATCCTCTCATCTCATCCTCCCACGTACTGGGATGACAGGCATGTGCCACCATGCCTGGCTAGAGGTGAAGCCTTTCAATGCAAAAGAATTAAGTTGAACCCCATCTCATACCATATACAAAAATTAACTGAAGCCGGACTTGGTGGCACATGCCTGCAATCCTAGTACTTGGACGGCTGAGACAGGAGGATCACAGGTTCGCAGGGAGCCTCAGCAACTTAGTGAGACCCTGTTTCAAAAAAATAAAATTAAAATAAGACTGGGGGTGTAGCTCAGATGTAGAATACCCCTGGGTTTAATCCCCAGTATAAATAAATAAATAAATATTAACTCAAAATGGACCACAGACCTAAGTGTAAAAACTCAAGATAGATTAAAGACCTAAATGTAAACACTAAAATCCTACAACTATAAGAAAGTATAAGGGTAAAGCTGGGCGTGGTGGCACACGTTTGTAATCTCAGTACTTGGAAGGTTGAAACTGGAGGATCCAGGTTTGCGGCCAGCCTCAGCTACTTAGTGAGGCCCTCCGCAATTTAGTGACACCCTGTTTCAAAATAAAGAATAAAAAATAGGGCTGGGGGTGTAGCTAGGAGGTAGAATGCCCCTGGGTTCAATCCCCAGTACTGCAAAAAAAAAAAAAGTATAAGGGTAAATCATGGAGCACATGATGCTTCTTAGATATGACACCAAAATAGCAAGCAACAAAATAAAAAAAAAGTAAATTGAATTTCATCACATTTAAAACTTCTTCTGTGTTTCAGAAGATACCATCAAAGAAAGTGAAAAGATGATTACACAGAACAGAAAAAATATTTGTAATTCATACAGTTGATAAGTGACTTGTATCCAGAATATGTAAGTTATTTTTACAATTCAATAATACAAAGACAACTCACTTACAAAATGGGCAAAAGACATAGCCGGGCGTGGTGGCGCACGCTTGTAATCCCAGTACTTTGGGAGGCGGAGACCGGAGGATCCAGGTTCGCAGCCAGCCTCAGCTCTCTCGCACTCTCTCTCCCTGTCTCTCTCTCTTTCTCTCTCCTTAGTGAGGCCCTCTGCAACTTCGTGAGACCCGGTTTCAAAAATAAAGTATAAAAAAATAGGGCCGGGGGCGTAGCGCGGAGGTAGAACGCCCCTGCGTTCAATCCCCGGTACCGCAAAAAAAAAAAAAATGGGCAAAAGATTTAAATAGACACTTTTCCAAGGAAAATATACAAAGGCCATTAAGCAGATGAAAGGATACTCAACATTGTTAGCCAGTAGGGAAATGTAAAACAAAACCGCGCTGAGATACTACTTTACATCTACTAGGATAGTTATAATCAAAAAGATCATAACAAATGGTGGCAAGGATGTGGCGCAACCAGAGTCCTGGTACACTGCCTGTAGGAATACACCGTAGACCTAAAGGTACAAACTAAATCTTTACAATGTCTAGAAGAAAATAGGAAAAAATTCTTGCGACCTTAGGTTTGGCCAAGATTTTATTTTATTTGGTACTGGGGATTGAACCCAGGGGCATTCTACCTCTGACCTACACCCCCAGCCCAATTTTATTCTTTTATTTTGAAATAGGGTCTCACTAAGTTGCAGAGGGCCTCACAAGTTGCTGAGGCTGGCTGCGAACCTGCGATCCTCCTGTCTCAGTCTCCCAAGTACTGGGATTACAAGCATGTGCCACCATGCCTGGCTTCCAGTTCAAGATTTTTAAAACACACACACACACACACACACACACACAGAGTTCTAAAAGAAATAAATCAATGTCAGACTTAATCAAAATAAAAATTTTTGTTTTCATTTTGACATTCATTGTTATGAAAATGGAAAGATAAGCCAAAGACTAGGAGAGAGAATTTGCAAAACATATATCTAACAACAGAATTATATCTAGAATATATGAATAATATATGAATAATTCTTGCAACTTCTTAAGAAAAACACCAATTTGAAAAAATGTGGGAAATATTTAAACAGACACTTCACAGAAATCAATATACATATGTCAAATATGTACATGAGAAGATACTCAACATAAGTTACTAGTGAAATGCAAATCAGAACCATAATGTTATTACACATACACTAGAATAGCTAAAATTAAAAATAATGATTATAACAAGTATTGGCAAAGATGAAGACTAGTGGATCTCTCATAGCACTTTTAAAATAGTGCAGCTGGGCGTGGTGGAGCACACCTGTAATCCTAGTACTTGGGAGGCTGAGACAGTAGGATTGCAGGTTTGAGGATACCCTCAGCAATTTAGCAAGACCCTGTTTCAAAAATAAAACAATAAGCCGGGAGTGGTGGCACACGCTTGTAATCCCAGTACTTGGGAGGCTGAGACCTGAGGATCCGGGTTCACGGCCAGTCTCAGCTACTTAGAGTGAGGCCCTCCGCAACTTCTTGAGACCCGGTTTCAAAATAAAGTATAAAAAATAGGGCTGGGGGTGTAGCTCGGAGGTAGAACGCCCCTGGGTTCAAACCCCAGTACTGAAAAAAATGAAATAAAATAAAATATTGCTGAGGGTGTAGCTCAGAGGTAGAATATCCATGGGCTCAATCCCCAGTACATAAAATAAAATAAATAAAATAATAAAATAAAATAGTACAACCAGTGACACAAACTGTTAGAAAACAGTTTGGCAGTTTCTTTAAAAATTAAACCACATCTACCATAGAAACCCAGTGTTTTCACTTCAAGGTATTTACTACAGAGAAATAAAAGTATATATTGTTAGGATGAAGGCTGAGAGGAACCAGGCCAGACAAGAATGGGGGCAGCAAAGTTTTATTCCAACATCTGCAAGCAGGTGGGCTGATACCAAGAGTGGTGTCAGCACCGAAAGACAGGGTAAAAGTATTGTTTATAGAGGAGGGGGATGCAAGCCATACAAAAGATCTGCAAGTTTGGGAATTTTAGCACAGCCTAAAATAGGAGGGTGCTAGCTTCTCAGGGTTTGAACTAAGGGAGTAATTTTAATGTGTCACAGAGCAGGAGGGAGCTGGCTTCTCAGGCTCCAAACAAGAGAGACCTGGACTTCTCATGGTTGAAACGGTAGGGAATAATCTTTAGCACAGTACAGCATAAAATGGGAGGGAGTAATCTATAGCACGGTACAGTATCTGTAACATAATGGGAAAAAATCTCCAAGGGTAACTGCCTGGTAGAGATTAAGTAGCCTAGGGTTTTGTTCTAACATGTCCACACTAAGACTTGCACATAAATATTCATAGTAGATTCACTTGTAATAGCATAAAAATAAACAAAAAACAAAGACCCCCCCCAAAAACCACAAAAAACCCACACACAGATATCCATCAACAGGCAAGTAGATAATAAATTTTGGAAAGCTACTCAGCAAAAAAAAAAAAGAATTATTAATATTAGGGAATGTAAAACAGGAAATTTTGAGTAAAATAAACCAGACAAAAACAATACATGCTGAATAATTCTATTGAAATTAAGTGCTGCAAAATTCAAACTAACCCAAGGTGACAGAACACAGATCAGTGGTTGCCTAGTAACAGGACAGGGAGTCAAGGTAAAGAAGGGATGGGCACAAAGAAACAGAAGGATGGGTATGTTCCTTCTCTTGACTGTGGTGATGGTTCCTGTGTATTCACGAAACTGCAATTTAAGTACTTAAATACCATCAATACCTAAATGGAGTTACCAAATAACTTATATGGAAAAAATTTATAATATCAGATAGAAAGAGACCAAATTCAGCTATCTTTAAAGGTAACTGAAGAGTTAAACCAGGTAAATCCCATGTCCATAGTAAAAGTAAAATCATGATTAGTCACAATACAGTGATTCAGAAAATGACAACAAACATACATTTGTCTATCAGGTTGACCTGCACAGTATCATTTCTTGCTGGGTATCTTGAGGTTTCCTTTCTTTCTTCCCTTTACCCAGAATTTTGTACCATTTTTTGTGCTGTTGTCTAGGACTTGGGTTCACCTTTACACCTGGCCCAAGGTGCCCCAATCTTGGATCTACCCGCAACGGTGGAGGGTGACTCTAGATCCTCATTCCAATCTTCAGAGTGGGAACTCCTAAAAGATAAACAAGACTCTCTTGCTAACACCAGTTACCTTTGTAAGAATAAGGATAATGGGAGGGTGGCAAGGACCTGTCCTGCCATAAAAGAAGTGCTAAAGTGTGTTTTGGTACCAACTCTAAGCACTAAGAAGTAAAAGAAAAGGAAGTAAAAGAAAGAGGGAGTTAGTCGTGGGTGGTGGGATTTGAGCTAGGCTTTGGTAAATGCATAGGATTTAGATTCAAAATAGAGGAAAAAGCAAATGAAGTGAACAACGTAAGATTCAGCAGAAAGCAATAGGTTTAAAGGACAATAAGGAGACCTCATTTTACTAGACTAAAAGGATTCTATTAGAGTAATTGAAGACAAATTAGAGTGGTTAGGAAGGGTTAGATTATGAAAACCCTTGAAAATCAAGAATTTAGACCTAACGGACTATAGAAAGTTTTGAGAATTGAAGGAATCATATAACTGAAGTGGAATTTCAGCAAGTATCCTGTTCTGAAAGCCAGGGAAAATAGTGGTTGTGTTGGGCATGACCAGTAGGATTAAAGCCCTCCCCACAATTAAAAAGTCATGTCAAAGTGTAAAGTTCTAAGGGGAGTGAGTCATATACAAGACAAGGTCTTCTGCCAGCATGTACTATTTGTCTAGCTTTGACAAATATTGTTCTGGTTCCCATTGCACAAAGAAAGAAACTCAAACATCTGAAATTGCCACTAATACAAAGGCATGCATATGAGTTCCTGCTTCCGGTTCTGCCTAACTACCCTTGGCACCATTTTCACAGAAGTCAAATATTTGGTGCATGGAAGCAAATGCAGAAAAGATTTTTGGGGTGTGGCCTGCACAACTGCATTTCCACAGTGTAGACTGCTTGGCTTTGTCCACTTAGTTTTCAGATATGAAATACTTCCTTACCAGGACAACTGCAGAGGCAGAGAATAGAGTCCAAAGGATTGAACTAGGACTCAGAAGTCTAATTGTGTGACTGCAGGCAAGTCCTTAAATATTTTGAATCTCAGATTTCTCATCAATAAAATTGGGGCCAAGGTTAAAACTTCATAGTGTTTTTTGAAGAAGCAAATGAGATAACGTATAAAAAGATTGCCCATTTCTGTTATTTAAATAATTTAACAGTAAAAGCCCAGGTGGTTACAGCCAATATAGATGGCTAATGATGTAACAAGTCTTGGCAAATCAATGACTCCTTCACAAAAGAGACATTGTTAGATAGTGCTTCCTCCAGAAACTGCTGTCTTTTCACTGAAATAAAGCAGGCCTGCAACAGTCTTCCAAACTGTTTTTGGCAGATCAAAAGCACCTCCTGGAGGAGACGCTGAGAGAATAGAAGAGAAAATATGTTTTTGAGGATAATGTATAATCACAGCCAACCTGTAATAGATCGTCTACTAAGACAAAACAAACTCTCCTGAATCTTCAGCATTTGAATCAATACATGCAGTGTAAAATTAAAAACAGGACCATAAATACTATTAAGAAGACTGTACTCAAGTGTGGACCCTGAGCAATGAAACATGGGAAAAATAAGTTCTCTGCAATTAGTATGAAAGCTCATTCCTGCCTAAATTCACATGGGATGTGAAATGGTATAGAGTACGTAAGAGGATCAATAAATGACACCAAACCGAAATGCTTAGAGAATCTGAACATGATCTGATACTTCCTTTACTTACACTGGTGTTCTAGAACAATGCTGTCCAATAAAACTATAATATCATCTATTTATAATTTAAATTTTCTTTTTTTGTGGTACCGGGGATTGAACCCAGGGGCGTTCTACCTCTGAGCTACACCCCCCGCCCTATTTTTTATCCTTTATTTTGAAAGTGGGTCTCACGAAGTTGCGGAGGGCCTCACTAAGTAGCTGAGGCTGGCCGCGAACCCAGATCCTCTGGTTTCCGCCTCCCAAGTACTGGGATTATATAATTTAAATTTTCTAGAAGTCACATTTTATATGTGTGTGGGAGGAGGGTACTGGGGATTGAACGCAGGGGCATTCTACCTCCAAGCTAAACCGCCAGTCCTATTTATTTATTTATTTATTTTGCTGTACTGGGGATTGAACCCCGGGGCATTTTACCTCCAAGCTACACCCCTAGCCCCATTTTTTATTCTTTATTTTGAAACAGGGTCTCACTAAGTTGCGTCACTAAGTAGCTGAGGCTAGCCGCGAACCCGGATCCTCCTTGTTTCAGCCTTCCAAGTACGGGGATTACAAGCATGTGCCACCATGCCTGGCTTCCTATTTTTTATTTTAAAGCAGGATCACACTATGTTGCAGAGGGTTTTGCTAAGACACTGAGGCTGGCCATGAACCTGTGATGGTCCTGTCTCCGCCTCCCAAGTATTAGGATTACAAGCATGGGTCACCACGCCTGGATCTCTTCTGTACTATATTAAAATTAAATCTGAATGAGTTGCACTGTTTTTCTTAGTGTTACTAGTCAAATCATAGATACAACTTGAATTATTGAAATGGATATGGATGTTTTTCTTTATTTTTAATGAAGCATGTTTCTTAATTAGAACCTAGGGGAATATAGGTTGAGACTTAGTATGTAGAGTCATTTGGATGATAATTGTAATCAAATAAATATATTTCAGTTCAGGATGGCTGATCTCATTTACCCCATTATAATCAGCTTTCTTTTCTATAGAGGAAAGTTTAGAACCACAAAATTAGTCTTAATATTGACATCTGCTAATTGCATGTTAGAATTTGCAGGAAAAGCAATGCCAAGTTAGTGTCTATGATAATAACTGAGATATGCTTTGGTCAGTAATTGATATTATTATTATGGTTACTTTTGAGATGGGGAGGTCTCACGATATTGCCTAGGCTGGCCCTGAACTCTTGCGCTTAAGTGAACCTTCTGAGTAGCTGGGACTATAGGTGCATACCCCCATTCTTGGAAATAATACCCGCCTTTGTAAACAAAGTTTTATTAGAACAGAGACATGCTCACTTGTTTACACATGGTACATAGATGCTTTTGTGCTATAATTATATAGTTAAGTAATTGTGACAGAGACTGTATGGCCTGCAAAGCCTAAAATATTTATTATCTATCTGTCTCTTTACAGGAAGAGTTTGCTGATCCCTGATATAGACTGTAAATTAAAAGTCAGCACAATAAATGCACTAACATTTCTTTTTTTTATGGCTTGAGTGAGTTATATGAAATGAGATCAAGGATCTATTAATCATCAAGACAAATATCTCTGCCCTGTAGAATGTGTATATTCAGGACTAGAAATCTTGACATTGTATCATGCCAAACGTGAAAAGAACTGTTGGAACTTTATTTTTTATTTTTTGTGGTACTGGGGATTGGACCCAGGGGCATTCTACCTCTGAGCTACACCCCCAGCCCTATTTTTTGTTCTTTATTTTGAAACAGGGTCTCACTAAGTTGCAGAGGGCCTCACAGGTTCAAAAGTCAGCCTCAGCAACATAGACCCTCAGCAATGTAGTTAGACATTGTTTAAAAAAAAAAAAGCTGGGGGGTGTAGCTCAGAGATGGAACACCCTGGGTTCAATCCCAGTACCCCCTCCTCCACAATGTACACCATAACTTCTACAAGTACTGTTAAAACAATAATGCACAGAGATATAGCTGAAACCTAACAAAGGAATTAAGATAGAATACTAAAACATTAACTCAAAAGTGGGAAAGGAGCCAGGCATGGATGGTGGTGCCCATTTGTAATTTCAGTACTTGGGAGGCTGAGACAGGAGGATCACAGGTTCCAGACCAGCCTCAGCAACTTAGCGAGACCCTGTTTCAAAAAAAAAAAAAATCGGCCTGAGGGTATAACTCAGAGGTAGAACACCCTTCAGGTCAATCCCCAGCACAACCAAAAAAAAAAAAAAAAAAAAAAAGGAAAAAAGTGGGAAAGGGAAAGCAGGAACACAAAACTAACGGAACAAATTTACAACAAATAGCAAAATGATGGAACTAAATTAAAAATATCAATCATTAAGTCAATATAAATTAAAATGGATTAAGCACACCAATTAAATAAATTGGATTAAAATTAACAAGTCCCAATTATTTGTTGTCTATAAGGAAGTCACATTAAATAAAAACATGTATAGATTAAAAAGTAGAAAGATGGATAAAAATATGTCATACAAATAGTAAGCTAAGAAGTCTACACTGGCTATGCCAGTATTAGATGAATTTGACTTCAAGATAAGAAGGTTTATCAGACATAGACACTTCATAATGATAAAATAGTTCTTTAGAAGACTTCAAATTCATGACACAATTTAACCAAATGTTTCTATGCCCAAGAATAGAGTTTTGAAAATTGTGACAGGAAAACTGATAAAACTAAAGAGACAAATCCACATAGGTTGAGTTTTTAATACCCTTATCTCAATAACTGATAGTAATACTATATAAAAAATAAAACTATCAACCATCTTAATCTCATTGACATTGATAGAAAATGCTCAATAATTCCAGAATGGAACATTTACAAGATAGGCTTATTTTGGGAAATAAAGTCTCAAAAATTTGTAATTTTTTTGTAAAACAATTTGTTTTCTGATCACAGTAGAAATTAACTAGGTCAGTCGGGCGTGGTGGCGCATGCTTGTAATCCCAGTACTTGGGAGGTTGAGACTGGGGGATCCGGGTTTGCGGCCAGCCTCAGCTACTTAGTGGGGCCCTTCGCAACTTAGTGAGACCCTGTTTCAAAATAAAGAACAAAAAATAGGGCTGGGGGTGTAGCTCGGAGGTAGAATGCCCCGGGGTTCAATCCCCAGTACCGCAAAAAAAAAAAAAAAAGAAATTAACTAGGTCACCTCTAAGAAGACTTGTAATGAAAAATAGGTGGAAGAAGCAAATCGTCAAAATCAGTGTTTCAGTTATCTATTGCTGTATAACAAACCACCCCCAAATTTAGTGGCTTAAAACAACAACCATTTAATTGCTCACACTTTTGTGAGTCAGGAATTTGTGCAGGCCTCAGCTTCCTTATGCTCCATCTGTTTTTGACTAGACTCACTCATGTAGTTGTGTTCAGGCTGTAAGATCTGAGATGGCCTTTGTATGTCTGGAACAAAGGGGCTGACTGTTGGCTCCATGGGGTATCCCTTTCTTTGTGGTTCTTTAAATAAACTCTCTCCATCAGGATAGGCTAGAGCTTCTTTATAGCGTGGCTCAGAGTACCAGAAAGGAAAAATGAATTTGTGCCTTTGAAGATACAGACTTTCCTCAGGTCTGAGCCTTGGGTAGGATCTTGGTCCATGCATTTCGGGGAATTTATAGTTGGATAATATTTTTCCACATTACTATGTGAGTTTTTTTTTGTTTTTGTGCTTCACTTTTGCCACATTCTTTTAATTGATATTCTTAGCTCTGATATAGTGTAGTTTATTATTATGATTCTTCAATTGGTTGTGTGAAACTTTTGTTTAATAAATTATATAGAAAAGGTCCAAGGGAATAATATTCTTTAAATGACAGTCTGCAGCTTTTAAAAAATGTAATTTATTGCTGAAGTAAGTTGCTCCTTGGTGTGGAGCAAGCATGAGAACATTTTTCTTTCTCCTGGTATATGTTTCCTTCTAGATTGGAGTCTAGGAAGTCTTTTGCATGCTTTATGTTTTCATTTTGTCATGCTGCTTTTTAAAATCTTGCTATTGGATGTGATACAACTCTTTTGGGGGAGTTCTCTTCTCAACACATTTTTTTTTTTTTACCAAAATTGTACTTTAGGAAAGGGAAGTGGTATGCAGGGCGTATGAAAATAATAGTTCTTGCTGGGTGTGGTGGCACACACTTATAATCCCAGTACTTGGGAGGCTGAGACAGGAGGATCGCAGGTTCGCCTCAGCTACTTAGTGAGGCATTCCGCAACTTAGTGAGACCCTGTTTCAAAAAGAAAGAATAAAAATAGGGCTGGGGGTGTAGCTTGGTGGTAGAATGCCCCTGGGTTCAATCCCCAGTACCGCCAAAAAAGAAAAAGAAAAAATAGAAAATAATAGTTCTTAACTTTCTCACTTTTTACTGCTGTCTAGAGAAGTTTTTGAACTTTAAGGAAAATCAGAAAAATTCTTCCCCATTTTCATGAGAGCATCAATTTTTAGCCATATACAAATCAGTTCTGATGGATTTTTGGTGAACCAATACCTCACGACAAAGGAAGAAATGTAGCCAGAACAAGCCTAGAAGCTAATGGCTATGTTATCTTGTGTGTGTGTTCTCCTCCACCGCATCATAATTTAAGTTAGTCTTGTCTGTAGCGTGAGAGCGCAAGTTTGAGTGAAGCCACGAACTAATGACACAAAGAACAGCAGAAGAAACTCTTCTTGCAAGTCTATGACTACTGCACACCGTTTATGAAGACAAGCCAGAATCAAGCATTTCTTGGTATTTTATGAAATCCACGTGCAAACTTCTACTATATTTTAAAATTTCTTCTGTGATACTTTGATTCTACTCAAATGGTTCACTCTCAGAGGGGAAATTCAGAGTGTCCTGGGAGTCATTTTTTGGGCAGTCTTAGTTATGAACAAAACTTTTTTTTTTTTTTTTTGCAATCACACTTTAAAGCTGCCTCTCTCTAGCTTTCACTTGTTAGTGCTGGTTCTGACGGTATGAAAGTACTTCTTCCACAGATCACTTCTTCAAACATTGGAGGCACACGGGTCCCCAGAAAAACCATGTTGGGAAAACGAGATTCTTGCCCAAATAGTGGAGAATGCAGTCGAGTCTCTCAAATCGAAAGCCAATACTGTAATGAAAGATAAAGGAAAGCAACGAAAAGGCTATGCATTGGGTTTTTCTTGTATTAAAAGGCTATGCATGGGTTTTCCTTGTCAGTACCACCACCCAGTGCGCAGTGTGTTTGTAAGCCCGGAACAAATTAAGGGACCATCATGCAGTGAACTTCTCGGGTGAAGTGACATTCTGCTCTTTTGACTGCTTCTCTCGTCCAGCCGCCGTCCTCCCGACACAATCTCCACTAGTAACGGAAGTCTTCCATTTTCTGGCAGGGACAGAATAAAATGTAAATCTCAGATCAAACGAATGAGAAGGCGGCCGTCTACAGTTACTTCCGGGGTCAATCCGGAGACCACTTCCGGGGTCGAGGTGAGGACAGCCACATTCCCACCGCCGGAAGAGGCGTTAGGAGGCGGGGCTACGTCTACGAGTCGCCAGGACGACCAAGGCGGCTTCTGCGCATGCTCACAGGAAGCGCTCACTAGCAGCTTCCGGCGAGAGAGTCTTCGGGTGGTAAGGGAGTCGCAGAGGCTCTTGGGCTGTGTGTAGGGAGGTGAGCGCTGCGGACATCGTTCGTCGTTTGTGCATTTAAAGGGGAACACAAAAGGGGGTGCCAGGATTCACCCGTTTTTCCCTTCAGAGGTTTTCTTTTAATGCTCTGAAACCTTGGGTTCCGAGAACGAAGGAGGTGTAGAAGCTTTGGTTATTTTGGCACCCGCGTGGCGCCAGCTTGGATCTTTGGAGATTTGGGAAGGATTTGTGTTAAGATTTCTCACAGAGCCGGGCGTGGTGGCGCACGCTGGTAATCCCAGTACTTTGGGAGGTGGAGACCGGAGGATTCGGGTTCGCGGCCAGCCTCAGCTCACTCTCGCTCTCCCCCCCCCCGTCTCTCTCCCTCTCT